>JAJPUD010025481.1:0-17525 GCA_023553655.1 Myrmecobius fasciatus | reverse complement strand
CTATTGATCAGAGAAATGCAAATTAAGACAACCCTGAGGTACCACTACACACCTGTTAGATTGGCTAAAATGACAGGAAAAGGCAACAATGAATGTTGGAGGGGATGTGGGAAAACTGGGACACATACATTGTTGGTGGAACTGTGAACGGATCCAACCATTCTGGAGAGCAATTTGGAACTATGCTCAAAAAGTTATCAAACTGTGCATACCATTTGACCCAGCAGTGTTTCTACTGGGCCTATATCCCAAAGAGATTTTAAAGGAGGGAAAGGGACCCACATGTGCAAAAATGTTTGTGGCAGCCCTTTTTGTAGTGGCAAGAAACTGGAAATTGAAAGGATTCCCATCAATTGGAGAATGGCTGAATAAATTATGGTATATGGATGTTATGGAATATTATTGTTCTGTAAGAAACAACCAGCAGGATGATTTTAGAGAGGCCTGGAGAGACTTGCATGAACTGATGCTGAGTGAAATCAGCAGAACCAGGAGAACATTATACACAGCAACAAGACTATACGATGATCAATTCTGATGGACATGGCTCTCTGCAACAAAGAATTGTCTCAACCAGTTCCAGTTGTTCACTGAAGAAAACCATATACACCCAGAGAGAGGGATATGAAATATGGACCACAACATAACATATTCATGATCTCTATTGATATTTGCTTGCATTGTGTTGCCTTTCTCTGATTTTCTTTTTTTCTTGTAGATAGGATTTTTCTTGCATAACTTTTCAAGTAATTCAACATTAGTAACATGTCATGGACTTCCTGCCATTTAGGGGAGAGGAGGGGACTGGGGGTAAAATTTGTAATGGAAAGCTTTGTAACGATCAATGCTGGGGAACTACCTATACATATGTTATACAAATGAAAAGCTTTAATAAAAAAATAAAATAAAAAAAGATTACATTATGTGAATATTACCAAAAATTTGCCTCCCTTCCCTGGCTTTTGCCCTCAAATTTTCTGACAAGAAATTTAAACATAGATTGTTTGCCAGTGAATGATCAATCATTAAATAAGCACTTATTAAGCCTGATGTGTACCTAATCTTGTACTTAGTTGTATAAATACAAAAGGAGACAAAAACAGTTCTTGAATTCAGCTCTACTAACCATTCAATTTCCACAATTTAAAACAAAACATAACAAAACAAACAAAAACCTAAAATTAAAAATCAAGTACCAGGTTTCAAACAGAAGAAATACAAGTTGAAAGTATTCTTTGCTGAAATTTTTGAAAAGGTTTATTGTCTATGCATAAACATACTGGAATATTCTTGCATGAGGAAGCAAAGTTAATCTGGCACATAATACAATACAAAGTATTTTTAGTTTAGTAATAAATATATGTTAACTATATCTTGTTTTCTGCCAAAGAGGCAATGACAGTTCAGCTGATGATAAGTTGCATGTGATTTACTCATTCTGCAGCTGCTTCTCTGGGGCACAACAGACACCAATCCATCTGTGGGTGATGGGATTAAATATTGGAAAATCTTTTCCGTTTTGTCATTGCTCTTTTTTTATGCCCTATTTACACTCAGTACACCATACAACAGAATTCTTTATTACAAGATATTTTTAATATCTTTCCTCAAAATTTCCATTTTTTCATATATGACCACCTAGTGAAGAAGTAAGAGAAATATAAGGTAGTCCTTGGTAAATATCAATGCATTCATTCTATTATTAAAGAATGTAAGTACTTAAATTTTTCTTAAAAATTTAGATGTGAAAAATAAATACACGAAGCACAAACTTCATAACACTATATCAGATGCTTTCATAAACAATCATATTTCTGGGGCTATAAGTAAAGTTACATAGTAAAAATGGTCTCGAATTTGCAATTAAAAGACTTGAATTTGATATCTGATAGTAATATGAGCATCAGCAACTCATTTGTGTTGTCAAAGCTTCAGTTACCTCAAGTGAAAAATAAAAATAATAATATTTAAATTACCTCACAGGCAATAAAGCATTTTTATGTACTTTAAATGGCTTTGTGATGTTAAACTATTATATATATATATTGTTAATTTGACTAATGTAAGGATTATGTTGATTTGCTAGAGGAAAATGTATATTTGGCTTTTCAAGCATAGTATCATAAATCCAGTCTAGTTTATAAAAACCCTCCACCCCCTTATTATACAGTTGTTCAGATTGAAGCTACGATAGCTTTGACTTACCTGAAGCCACTCAGATTGAAAGAGTAAGGAAGAATTTAAATGTAGTATCTCATATTTTGCATTTCACAAGGCTTTACCAGAAGATTGCATAAAGAATCTCAAAAGAGAGCTAGAAGAAAAATGGGGAAATGAATTGAGATCAGTGCAAGAAGAAAATATCACCCTGCAACAGAGATGTGAAAAAGTAAATAAGAGGGACGTAGTATACTTTACCTCTCAGACCTGTGGAAATGGAATAAATTTATGTTCAAAGAAGAACTGGAACTCTTAATTGAACACCAGATGGATAATTTTGATTATATTAAGTTAAAAATTTTCTGTACAAACAAAACTAATGCAGACAAGATTAGGAGAGTAGCATCAAATTGGGAAATCATCTTTACATTTAAGGGTTTTGATAAAGGCTTCATTTCTAAAATATATAGAGAATTGTCTCATATTTATAAGAATTCAAGCCATTCTCCAACTGATAAATGGTCAAAGGATATGAACAGACAATTTTCAGATGATGAAATTAAAACTATTTCTAGTCATATGAAAAGGTGCTCCAAATCAAGATTAATCAGAGAAATGTCAATTAAGACAACCCTGAGGTACCACTACACACCTGTCAGATTGGCTAAGATGACAGGAAATGATAATGACGAATGTTGGAGAGGATGTGGGAAAACTGGGACACTGATACATTGTTGGTGGAGCTCATGTCCACCTTTGTGGCTTCCTCTGGGGTTGCTTTCCCTTTAGGAACCTCAGAATCTGGGGTCTGCCCTTCTTTCTCCCATAAAAGCTGTCTATTGTGAGAGCTCTCTTCTGCTTCTTACTCATTTTTTTAGAGCTTGAAGTCTGATTCAAAGAGGAGACCCACAGCCATTTCAATTTACCCTGGGGCAATTCACATAATTGACTTCTGGTTTGAGGCTGGTTGGACTAGGTTCCTGCTAGGTCCGCGCTTTCAGCTGCTCTCGGTCCACTCTTTATCAAAGGCAGATCTGCCAAAGCACCTGCCCGCAAGCAGAGCAAAGTGGCCCAAGAGTCTCCCAGGGATTCGTGGGTTCCTAGAATCTGCCAGGCTCAGTCACAGCCCAGGTTTTCTGCCCCGGCTGCACACTGGCGCCTGAAAGCTGCAAGCAGCCTGATCCCCTGCCTGTCTGAAATAGACCTGTTCCGGAGTTCTTCGAAAGTAATTTATGATAGAAGTGTGTTGTACTCCAAGTGTGTGATGGAGCCCTCACTCCAGTTCAGACTTAATTTGTTCTGGGTCTGAGGGAAGATCAGAGAAGCTCACAGAGAATGATGTATGTACTTGCCATCTTGGCTCCACCCCCCAATTCCCTTGAAATTCTTAACCTTTTGTTACTTCAGTAAATTTTGTTATAATTTTATCTTACTCTATAATGTGATTTCTTGGCAGTTTGATTAGTATGGCTCTGAATAATGACATTAATTCAGATAGAATTGTCATATATATTATAGTAGCTTGGCCTATCCTTGAGCACTTCATGCTCTTCTAGTTGTTTTAATCTGACTTTATTCGTGTAAAAAATGTAATTTTTGTAATTTTGTTCAAATAGTTCTTTGTTTGCCTTGGCAGTTGACTCCCAGATACTTTATATAATCTACAATTTTTTTCTTAATTAAATTTGTTTTTCTATCTCTTGTTGCTGGACTTTCTTGTTAACATAGCAATGCCAAGAATTTATGTGGGTTGTCTTATATCCTGTCACTTTGCTAAAGTTATTAATTGCTTCTAATAGTTTTTTGTTGATTCTCTAAAATTTTTAATTATATCATATCATATGCAGTCATAATTTCATTTCCTCATTACATATTCTAATTCCTTCAATTTCTTTTTCTTTTCTCCTTGCTAAAGCTAACATTTCTACTACAACATTGAATAGTAGTGTTGATAATAGCCAACCTAATTTCACCCTTGATTTTATTAGGGATTTTTCTAGTTTATCCCCATTACATATGATATTTGCTGATGGTTTTAGATACTTGATGCTTATCATTTTAAGGAAAGCTTCACTTATTTTTAGGCTGTTTAATATTTTTAATAAGAATGGGTATTGTGTTTTTTCAAATTTTTTTTTCTTCATTGGGATAATAATATGATTTCTATTAGTTTGGTTATTGATATGATCAATTATGCTGGTAGTTTACCTGATATTGAACCTGCCCTGCATTCCTGGTATTAGTATATTATCCTGGAGATAAGTTTCTATAATCTCTTTGCTAATGTTATATGTAAAATTTTTCCATCAATATTCATTAGGGAAATTGGCCTACAATTTTCTTTCTCTGTTTTGGCTATTTCTGGTTTATGTATCAACACCATATCTGTGTCATAAAAGGAATTTGGTAAAATTCCTTTTTCCTGTATTTTTTCTGAATAGTTTATTTAGTATTGGAATTCATTGTTCCTTAAATCTTTAGTAGAATTCATTTGTAAATCTATCTGGCTCTGGAGATTTTTTTCTTTGGGAGTTCATTAATGGCTTATTCAATTATTTTTTCTATAATGAGATTGTTTAAGAAATTTATTTCCTCATCTGTTAATCTGAGCAGTCTATATTTTTGTAAGTATTCATCTGTTTCATTTACATCATCATGAGGCAGGTAGAAGTTGTGATTAGAATACCAGCTCTGGAGTCAGGAGAACCTGAGTTCAAATCTGGGCTCAGACTCTTAATATTCCTGAAATGTGTGACTCTGGGCAAGTCACTTAATCCCAGTTGTCTCTTGGGAAAAAAAAAAGATAATCAGATTTGTTGGTATACAATTGGGAAAAATAATTCCTAATTATTGCTTAAATTTCCTCTTCCTTAGTGGTGAGTTCACTCTTTTCAGTTTGATAGTTGTAATTTAGTTTTCTTATTTCCTTTTAATAATCAAATTAACCAAAGTTTTATCTATTTTTTTCATAAAACCAACTTATTTTTATTATTAGTTCAATAGGTTTCTTTCAATTTTATCAGTATCTCCTTTGGTTTTCAGAATTTCTAATTTATTTGGTATTTTTAAAATTTATTCTTTTTTCTAGATTTTTTTTAGTTGCACCCAAATTCATTGATCTTATTTTTCTCTTTCTCTATTTTATTCATTTAAGGATCTAGTGATATAAAATTTCCCCTTCTTTGGCTATATCCTTTTTTCCCCTGAGGCAAAAGTGACTTGCCCAGGGTCACACAGCTAGAACATGTTAAGTGTCTGAGGCCATATTTGAACTCAGGTCTTCCTAACTTCAGGGCTGGTGCTCTATCCACTGTGCCACCTAGCTGCCTCTCTTTGGCTATATCCTATAGGTTTTTATATCTTGTCTCATTATTGTCATTCTCTTGGATGAAATTATTGAGTATTTCTATGGTTGATGTGTGACCCATTTATTCTTTAGGATTAGATTATTTAATTTCTTATTACTTTTTTTCTATTTCCCCATGGCCTTTTATTACACATAATTTTTGTTGTGTCATGATCTGAAAAGGATGCATTTACTATTTCTGCCTTTCTGCATTTGATTTTGAAGTTTTTATGCCCTAACACATGGTCAGATTTTGTGTAAGTGCCATGTGCCACTATGAAAAAGGTATATTCCTTTCTATCCCCATTCATTTTGATCTAAAGGTCTATTATATCTAATTTTTCTAAAATTCTATTTGCCACCTTAACTTTTTTCTTATTTATTTTATAGTTATATTTATCTAGTTCTGAAAGAGGAGAATAGAGTTACACACTAGTATAGTTTTGCTCTCCATTTTTTTCTTGCAATTCACTTAAGTTCTCCTCTAAGTATTTGGATGTGATGCCAAATGGTGCATATGTTTAGTATTGATATTTCTTAATTATCTATAGCAACATATATGTATATATACATAGATATATAATAAACATATATATGTATACATGTGTGTGGGGGGGTTATCCCTTTTAATTAGATTTAATTTAGCTTTTGTTTGACCTGAAATCAGGATTTCTACCCCTGCTTCTTCTTCTTTTTTTAATTTCAGCTGAAGCATAATAGATTCTGCTCCAGCCTTTTACATTTTTTCTGTATATATGTCTTTACTTCAAATGTGTTTCTTGTAAATAGCATAGGATTTTGATGATTTTTAATTCAGTCTGTCATGTGCTTTCATTTTATGACAGACTTCATCCCATTCATTTTTACAGTTAAAATTACTAAGTCTGTATTTTTTTCAAGTTATACTTTTCTCTCTCCTTTCACCTTTTCTCTTCTCATTTTTGATTATGATTACCACTTCCCTCAATCTGTCCTTGTTTTCAACCCTCCTTCTTATATATTTTCCCTTTTACTTATGCCTTCCATTTTATTATCCTCTACTTTTTATTTCCCCTCTCTCCTCTTAACTACCGTATAAGATGAGACAAATTTCTATAACTGAATAAGTACATATGTTATTTCCTCTTTGAGCTAAATGTGATGAGATTAAGATTCAAACAATGGTCCTTCCCCTCCCTTCTTTCAATTAACTATGATAGGTCTTTTGTGTCTTTTTTAGGTGGCAAATTCTCCCCATTTTACCTCCCTATTCCTCTTAGTATAATCCCCTTTCCAAACCTATTTTTAAAAAAAATATCATTACATTAAAGTCAATTTATAATCTCTCCCTCTAAGTATACAGCTTCTAACTTCCCTGCCAAAGATACAGTTCTCAAGAGTTACATGAAGCTTCTTCCCATATGGGGATGCAAACATTTTACTCTTTTAAAAAGAATATTTCTTTTCTTGTATTTCTTTTTTATGCTTCTCTTGATCCTTGTATTTTGATATCAAATTTTCTGTTCTGCTCTTCTCTTTTCATCAGAAATAATTGAAACTTCCCAATTTCATTGAATATAAAATTTTTTCCTCTGAAAAACAACACTTAATTTTACTGGATAATTGCATTCTTCCTTGTAGTCCAAGCTGCCTTGATTTCCAGAATATCACATTCCACAATCTCCAGTCTTTCAATGTGGAAGCTACAAGGTTTTAGGTAATCCTTATTGTGATTTCTCAATTATTTCTGTCTGCTTGTGGTATTTTTTTTTCTTGATCTGATAATTCTGGAACATAGCTACACTATTCCTTGGAGTATTCATTTTAGATTCTCTTTCAGGAGGTGATAGGTAGATATTTTCAATGATGATTTTACCCTCTAATTTTAGGATATTAGAGCAGTTTTTCTTTATGATTTCTTGGAAAGTGTTGTTTGGGCTCTATTTTTTTTTTTCATCATGGCTTTCAGGTAAACCAATAATTCTTTGAATCTCTCTCCTGGATCTATTTTCCAGGTCAGCTGTTTTCCCAAAGAGGTATTTTACATTTTTTCTATTTTTTTCATATTTTTGATTTGTTTCTTGATCTCATCGAATCACTTCCATTTATCCAGTTCTAAATTTTAGTGAATTATTTTCTTTTAGTTAGCTTTTTTTACCTCCTTTTGCATTTCCCAAATGTACTTTTAAGGGAGTCATTTTGTTCAATAGATTTCTCCCCATCCATTTCACTAATTATATTTTTAAGGAGTTGTTTTCTTCAATCAATTTCTGTTGCTTCTTTTTTCCAAGATGTTGGCTTCCCCCCCAAAAAAAAAAAATTCTTATAATTCAACCGGCAATCCTGTCCTTTCTTATCCCCATTTTTCTTCACTCTCTTTTTAGATCTTTTTGAACTTTTCTAAGAGAACTTTTAAACTGGAGAATAGTTTAGAACACCCCCTTGAGGCTTTATCTGCAGACATTTTGCATTTGCTGACCTCTTCTAGGTTTGTGTTCTGGTCTTTCCTTTCTCTATAATAGTTCTCTATGGTCAGACCTTTTTTGCTCATTTTTAAACCTTTAGGTCTTCTCTTAGGGTCCTGGAAAGATTGTCCCAAGCTTCCTCTGCAAGGTGACAGAACTTTTTCACAGACTGCACTAGAACTAATGCTGCAGGTTTTACCACTGTACTGAGTCGCCTGGCCAAGTCCCCTTCTTATGCAAGGTTTAGGGACTCACAATTTGCCTTCTGTTATTGCCTTGTTCTCATAGCTGGTCTGACCTTTTTAAACCAGGACAGAGTAACCATAGTGGTGTATATTGACTAAGAGACTCTCTCTAGATTCTATGTACTGGGCCTCCCCTCACTGGGCCTCTCCATGCCACACCTGCACTGGGTCATGTTCCTCCTTGACCAATGTCTCAGTTGGTATAATCTTTTCTTACTGAAGTCCTTCCAAGATGATTTAAGCTGGAATATTATTACTTTCTGAATGTTTGTGAATTTCCTCACTTCTAAATCTATTTAGAGTTTTGATCAAGGGTTGATTTAAAGGGAAGCCAGGAGTAGCTCAGGCAATGTCTTGTCTATTTTCCACCATCTTCATCTCCCAAGAATATTATAGCCAATTAATGAATGCATGTGAATTGATGTTGCATATCTTTTCTTTTACAATGTACAACTAGAGAAGCTGTTTCTTCTTTTTCTACCCTTTTTCACCTCTTCATACACTAAGATGATTATTGAGTCATTTTAGTTAAAATTTATTCTTTGGGATTCCATTTAGGATTTTTGTGGGAAAGATACTAAAACTTTGCTTCTCTAGCTCATTTTACAGGTGAAGAAACTGAAACAAACAAGGTTAAATAACTTTGCTAGGTTTTGCAACTAGTAAGTGATTGAAACAAGATTTAAAGTCAGTTCTTTCTGACACCAGGTCCAGTGATCCATTCAATGAGCCCACTAGTTGCCCATACACAAATAAACATATACATAAAATAATATTTAATAAGAATTAGAATATATTTATGTATAAAAGTAAGATGTAAAAGTTTTGGAAAGCTTCTTTCCCTCAAAATCTTTATCTTCCATTAAGGTTTGGTTCAATTATTACATTTCCATGAGGCATTTTCTGGTCCTTTGCACATCCCAGGCAATAGTACATTCATTATATCCACTTGTCCCCCTTTTTTTTGCTCCAGACAGTAAGCAGTTTGTAGACAGGGATATTTTACAGATTATGTCTTTGTATCTTCAGTGCATTGTATAGTCAGTAGAATATATATTTTTTTCAATAAACATCTTTTGATCGATTAGTTGAGCTAATGGAATTTTTTTGAAAAGTGAAGTGAAATGATGTGGCCTATCCTTCAAAAATATCACTTTTTATGCTATGTAAATGATTCCTTAACTTAATTTTTCCTTGTGTTGCTGAATTCAAGATGTTTTTGAAAATAGATATGTGTCTGTATGCACACATATACACATTTCAATTGATTTATCTAACATAGTGTATCAAAGAATAATTTTAATTGAAGGCATGATCCAGCAAAGCAGAATTATAGAAACCAAACAAGAAGACCAAAAAAAAAAAAAAAGCAGAGTTCAGGATTAATCAAAAGTTGAGAAAGTTGGTACAGGAGGTAGAAAAAATGATTTGCAGAACCTACGTTTAACTCTACCATCATGTGAGTAAAGCCCTTCACTAACTGTTCATTGCTGTTAACTACCTTGATAATAATAATGATTAAAAGTAAATTCCTCAATCCAAATATTAACAAATGTACAGTGAATATTATGCATTAATTACTTAATGTGTCACCCTCATAAATAACATCTATGATTTTAACAAGGGTTTCTTAAACAAAGGCATGATCTTCAGGATATAAATTTCAGGCATTATGGCAGGGTGACTCCTTAGTGTCCTGAAAATCAAACATAGAAAAAAAATGGATACTAACTTCTATGGCTGAGGGACTTTTTTTATTTTAATGTTGTTGTTGCCTTTGTGGTTGTTAATAGTATTTTATTTTGAATTTTAATACAAGAAAATTTTAGCATGCCTCTTTTCAAGATATTGAGTTTAAGTTTTTCTATATCCCCATCTCCCTGTATCCCTCCCCTTCCCTCTTTTGAAGAAGGTAGGCAGTTTGATATACTTTATATATGTGCTATCATATAAAACACATTTTCAAATGAGTGACAATTATGAAAAAACTTAAGAAAGAATAAAGGTGTGAAAAATATATTTCAGTATGTATTCAGAGTTCATCAATTCTTTCTCTGGCTATGGATTGCATTTTCCTTCATAAGTCTTTTGTACTTGTAGTGCATCATTGGATCTTGGATGCTTAGATGAGCTGTCAGACATAACTGATCATTACACAATGTTGCTGATACTGTAAGCAATTTTTTTCCTGGTTCTGCCCATTTCACTTTGGATCAGTTTGTACAATCTTTACAAGTTTTTTTTTTCCCCTGAAATCTTCCTGTTCATCATTTTTTATTGAAAAATAGTAGTCCATTGCATCCTTATATCACAATTGGTTTAGCCACTCTCCAAATGATGGACATCCTCTCAATTTCCAATATTTTTTCACTATGAAAAGATGGTTATAAATATTTTTGAACATGTGTTTCCCCCCTTTTTATGATCTCTTTGGGATACAGACTTTGTAATGATATTGTTGGATAAAAGATTGTATACAGTTTTGTTGCCATTGTTCCAAATTGCTCTTCAAAATGACTGAATCAGTTCACAACTACACTAACAATCCCAATTTTCCACATTCTCTACAACATTTGGTATTTCCCTTTTTTCGGTCATGTTGTCAATCTGATAGACGGATTTTCTCAAAGTTGCTTTAATTTGCATAAAAAAGATTTAGAGCAATTCTTTATATGCCTATAAAAGATTTGACTTTTTCATCTGAAAATTTTCATTTCCTTTGACGATGCATCTGTTGAGAAATGGCTTGGATTCTTATAAATTTGGCTCAGTTTTCTATATATTGAGAAATGAGGCCTGTATTGGAGACTCATGCTATAAAAATTGTTTCCCAGCTTTATATTTTTCCTTCTAATTCTTCCTGTAATGGTTTTGTTCATACTGAAGCTTTTAAATTTAATATAATCAATTATTTTATGTTTTGCATTTCATTATGCTCTCTATCTCTTGTTTGATCATAAACTTTTCATTTTCCCATAGGTTCAACTAACAAACTATTTCTTGCTCTTCTAATTTGTTATTTACACAATAAACAAATCTAAATAATGCATCCATTTAAACTTTATCTTAGAATCCATTATGGGATGTTGGTATATACCTGGTTTGTGGCCTATTATTTTCTAGTTTTCCTAGAAATTTTTGTAAGTTTTTATCCCAAAAGCTAGAGTCTCTGGATTTATCAAATACTAAGTTACTTTTGTCATTGGACACTGGGTCTTGTGTACAAAATTTATTCCACTGATCTACCACTGTATTTCTTAGGAAGTAGCAAATAATTTTAATGGTTAATGTTTTATAATATGGTTTAATATCTGGTATTAGTAGGCCGCCTTCCTTTGTATTTTTCCCCATTAATTTCCTTGGTGTTTTTTTACCTATTGTTCTTCCATATGAATTTTGGTATTATTTTTTCCAGCTCTATAAAATATTCTTTTTGTAATTTGTTGGATATGGCAATGAATAAGTGAATTACTTTCAGCAGAATTGTCATTTTTATTATATTGGCTTGGCCTATTTTTAACAAATGATAATTTCCCAGTTATTTAGATCTTTCTTTGAGGTATTTTATGAATGTATTTTATGAATGAAGTATTTTATAGTTGTGTTCATATAGTTCTTGGGTTTCTCTTCGTAGGTAGACCCTCCAAATATTTTATATTGTCTACAGTTATTTTAAATGAAATTTCCTTCTATTTGTTGCTGCTAGGCTTTGTTAGTCATACAAATAAAATATATTTTATGTGGGTTTATTTTATACTTAGCATTTTCCTGTGTAAGAATTTAAACAATTTAACTTTATGTTATCTTTTTACCTTTTTTCTGTTTGTTTCTCTTGGGTCTTGATATTAAAGGTCAAATTTTGGTTTAATTCTTCTTATGATAGCTTGAAATCCTTCTATTTCATTAAATGATCATTTTTTTTTCTTTCATGTATTATGCTCAGTTTTCCCTCTCCCTCTCTCTTCCTCTCTTTTCTTCTCCTTTTCCATTCCTTTCCCTCTCCTGTTTCTCTCCTTTTCCCTCTTTTTCTCTCTCTCCCTTTTCCCTTTCATTTAAATTTCAGTTCTACTCCCCAGGTATACTATCTAAGGCTTCTTGTGCCAGTGGCTACCATTCTCAGCTCTTTGACTGGTATTGCACTGATGTTGCCCCAAGACTTGTGGGGGAACCTTTTTATGGCTAGTGCTACTGAACGCTTTTAGGATCTGGGAGTTTACCTTGTGTTAAACTGAGTTTCTAATGCTAGTGTCTGGCATGTGCTGAAACCAGGTAGGATGTTTATGTGCTTTCCCAATGCCAAACTAAAACCTCAATTGCTTTGGCTGCTAGAGGATTCCTAATTGTCCAGGGACATGATGAGGCTCCTGGAAGTTTGACTTCTGGAGGATGCCTAACTGGGGCTACTTGGAATAGGTGACAATTCCCAGAGTACCTGGTGATTCCTGGAGCATGTGTTGCTTCCCAGAACTAGAATCTACAGGTTCCCCTGGTTTTCTCAAGCATGTAGTGCATTCTGGTGTTGGTTCACCTGCTCCATCATATTGGGGTTCAGGCTCTCTGGCTGAATTGCTGAAGTGTGGGCACCTGCTGACTCTTTTTGAAATTTCCTTTCTTAGACTCATTCTATCCTTCCCTCCCTTATTAGAGCAAGAGGGAACCCTCCTGTCAATCCTCCAAATTTTCTGGGATAAAGGATTGTTTCCACTTGTCTCTTTGATGGTTCTACCACTCCAAGACCTGAATTGGGGCACTATTTTATGGTTACTTTTAGGTGAACATGGAGAGTTATGGCAATTAATCTCTTACTCCACCATGTTGGCTTCCAGAAGTTTATCTGAGCTGAGACATATAAAACCTTTGATCACCATATTGCTGCTATGTAAATAGTTGCAATCCAGGGCATAGCTGGGCAAGAGGAAGCAAGATGCTTATGTTGAAAAAGTGGATAACTGGCTGCTTATCCTTCTTTTATACTTTCCTGAATAAGCATAATAGCTATATATTTTGTATGACCCTTCCAATAACATGATTGATGGTTGATGGTGTTAAGGAGATTATTAGTTATTAGCCTAGTTAAGGTGCAGTCATAGGAGGAGACAGAGGAAGAAGAAAGCTCAATAACTATTGAGTGAGTATGATAGTCACATTTTTCTTTTATCTATGTTCATAGAATCACAAAATATTAGGATCAAAAATGTCTTACAGAATTGGTTTTTAGAGTTTTTTGTTGTTTTTCTTTGAAAAGTATTCTGAGAGAAAAAATACTGAAGCTTGAAACCATATGTTTTTTTTTTTAAAAACAGGAATCTTTTATTGTTATGTTTCAAATGGATTATATAAAAATTATTAAATACTTTCCTTTGGTAATATACTGTTATAAGACATTGTGAATATAACAAGTACAATACTGGGAATATTATAGAAACCCTTTTCTCATGGAGCTTACTTTCTAACAGAGGAAAATATAAGTATATAAAATTGTTATAATAGAGAGTTTATGCTAAGAATAAATGAGAGGTTCTGTAAAAATTTGTGGAATGAAAGATTATATTCATAGGTATCTGGCAGAAATCAAAACATGCTTTATTGAGGAAAAAGAATTTGAAGGGAGGTTTATTAACTGCAAGAGATCTGGACATGAAACTCACTTTAGGCTTGAAGGATGAGTAAATATATAACAAACAGAGATAAATTGAAGTAAATAAAAATTTGGGAATTAAAATTATCTAATTATCTGGAAATATAGAAAACTTTAATAGAAAGAATGAAACATGTCTAGAATTATCCATTTAGCCCATGTTGGAAATGTTCTTAAAAGTTCACAATTTATACTATATTAAGTAAGCAATGTGGAACCAGTAGCAGTTTTTCAGTAGAGATGTAACATGATAATTATGTTACAGGAAGAAAAGTAGAAATGTGAAATATGGATTTGGAACTTGATAGACTGAGAGGAGAAAAACCAGTTAGTTAGCAATTCCAGTAGCCCAGGTGAGAAAGAGATAATAACTGAAACTAATGTTGTGACAATGTGAGTAAAACATAGAGGGAAAGATGAGAGAATCATAAGATCATAAATCAAGACCTAAAAGAGACTTCAAAAGTCCCCTAAGTTTATAGATCAGGAGACTGTGTCACAGGGTTGCTATAACTTGCCTACATTCATACCCATTTTAAACATCATAGCAGAATTTGGATTTTCTTCCTTGTACTTTTAAACCAAACTTTTTTACACTGTATTGAAGATGTTGAAATAATAGGGATTAGTAAAAGATTAATTGATATGAATTAAATTAGTGGGATAGGAGTCAAATACAGTCACAGAATCTGGAACAGTAGAAGAATGGTGTTGCTATTCTTTGATCTATTATAATCCCAGACATGAGATAAAACAATATTCTCAATTTATAGATGTACAGATATAATCATGGATAGCACTTCTACATTCAGGACCAGATAATTGCTTGGTTTACACAGTTAACTGTTATGCAAAATGGCATAGAATGTATGTTAACTTTGTTTGACTTGTAATCCAACTAAAGTTTTAACTGGAAGGTTCCTGATAGCTGATTAAATTGGGAATTTCATTTCCCCCCCTACTTTATTCTTTCTTAATCTAAGTAACTACTTATATCACAACCAGAATTTTCCATGAAAAAAAACACAAAAATTAAAACCTGTATCATTATTCACCATTCTTTTTCGTCTGACTTCAATTATTTCTCTCTCTGATGCCAATGCTAACTCAGTCTCTCATCATCGACTCTTTTCTCTCCTTCACATCCAACATTTGATCTGTTAAGAGATTAATGAATTTCAAAAAGAAAAACTATTCAAATGTTACTTTGTTCATGGAGTCTCTCTTGAGCTAGTTTCTCTACTATCCCATAATTTCCAAATACAATTTTTTTTCTGATAGGTTATGAACATGAAATCTTAGGAGTCTTAGGGATAAGTTTTATTTAATGCCCTCTTTTTCTGAATGAACAAACTGAAGTCCAGAGAGTTTAAGTGACATGCTCAGTTACACAAGTAATAAGAAAGTAGAGCCAGAAATTGATTATAGGTTGTTTGTGGCTAAAACAGTTGTTGTAAAACAATATGTCATAATACTATTTTTTAAAATTATGTACATGGATATAGAAAAGCATGAAAAATTACATAAACAAGTGCTTCCCCTTCAGATCCCAATTCAATTAAATTTAATTCAGTAAACACCTGTAAATGCTTATGGTGTATCAGGCACTGTCCTACTGGAGGAAACTCATACAGAAAAGAATATTGAAAAAAAAATGGGTGGTGGGAGTTGGTGTAGAAACAGGGAGTATGATGTTCTAAAAGTCAAAATCAAGCAGAGGTATTGATTGAAAATGGAAAGTTCACCAGCTGACTCTCTATAAAGGGAGGCTTTTAGGAGGATTTAATTACCAGACCTTTTAGCCCGCAAAGGAGAGAGAAGAAATAACTGAGGAAATTGAGAAGATGCTAAGTAATCCTTCCAGTTAACTCAGGACATCCTTTTTGAATCTCACTTGTCAGAGCACTGTGCTTTGGTAGCTAAAAATTAAGCATTTCTAATTACTTTTATTTTCCCTACCTATATCTCCCACTCACAATTTGTTCTGACTACTAACCTCTACTACTCATGGCAAGGCTTGACTCATGTTGCTGTGTTTATTTAGGCTAATGGAGGCTTTGAAATAGCAAATACTGTTCCCTCTTGCCACCAAATCTTTTTTCCTTTCAATTCCAAGTTCCAAATATCACCTATAACTTGTAATGTATCTGCAGTCAGATCAATATGAGCTAGACTAATGCAGAAAGTTCTTTTAGGGGAAACATATGCTATCCCTAAGGTATTATATATATCTTAATATGTTCCAACTACACTCCTACAGAAACATCCCCTAAAAATTGTATTGTGGACATGGTTTTTATAATGAATATAATGTGTTAGATATTTTGGAACTTCCCTTCTTCATGGAGAGGACAACAAAATTTCATAACCATCCAATTAGAAAGATTTCTGAGACTCAGAGCTGCATCTCATTCCAGTGATCCTTTGCAAGTCAACCCCAGACACATTTGGAGATCCCTGTAACTTCCAGAAACCACAGAACTACCCTTGACCAACTCAAGGGCAAAAATGAACAGAAGCTGCAGACCCAAGACCTCACTTAGGACTTTTTAAAAATCCTACTGCCTGTTTTATTGTGTCTAAAGATGTCCTCTCCCTTACCACCTGATCCCCACCTGAAAGCTTCTTGAAATTATATTATCTCAACACTTTTTTTCTTCTTTTGGAGATGCTAAAAAATTCCCCTTTCTCTCTCTTCTCTCTTGTAGGATCTCCTCTCCTCATAAGTCTTTTTTCATTAGACAAAATAAATGCTTATTTTTTGGTGACCAGACTGTTTCATTTCACTTAACGGTTATTTGTTTATGTTATTCATGTATGTGTTACATTCCCCTACTAGATTGTAAGCTGTATGAGATCAAAAAATATATTATATCTAATCTTTGCATATGTCTTAGTGCCTTCCACATTATTCTAACCAAAAAAGATGTAATGTATTACTTGAATTTCCATTGAAATAAGACGTTCTTTCCCTTTTAATATTATATACTCTAATCATAAAAAATTATAATTAGAGATTGTGGGAAGGATAGTTGGCCTTGGACCCAAGAAGGCCTGACTTGAAGTACTAGCTCTGATAAATATTGACAGTTTAACCTTAGGCAAATCAAATAAATTCTTGGTACTCTAAGCAATGCTCTAAGACTAAAAGTTACCACAAAGCTGCCAATCTATCTTTGAAGAGGTTGTTTGCTCACCTGAGAATTAATTCCCTAAAAGAATGAAATCACAGACCAGTTCTAACATAATCATACCTTATTCATTTTTCATGTCAGTTTTGACTCTGGATGCATTTTTATTTTTATTTTTGTTATTTTAAAACTTCTGAATGACTTGGAATCCTTACATTTTATAAGAAAAATGATCATGAAAAGCAACCACCTCAACCTGTGTTGATAGAGAAACAAATTCTGGAGGGGTGAAGTACTTTGTCTGAAAACCAGGGTTTCTGGATTCCCTGACTAGTACTCTTTGACTTACATCAAGCTTCCTATATAGATTCGGGGGATTTTTTAAATACTCATGAACTATTTAAACATATTCACTGTGTAACAGGTAGTAGTGAATTCACAGAACTGTGGAAAAGAATATCACTAATAAAAGTCTATGCTACATGACATTAATAGGCTAGATAGAGAGATGTGATGAAAATAGCATTTATCATGTATTTGAACTGACTTAAACCGATTCCC
>JAJPUD010025480.1:0-17527 GCA_023553655.1 Myrmecobius fasciatus | reverse complement strand
AGAGCATCTTTAGGTAAGGGTATGATATCCTATGTGGACAAAAGGAAAAATCACGGGAAAGAAAAAAACAACCAAAAGGTAAAAATAGTATGCTTCCATCTGCATTCAGTCTACACAGTTCTCTTTCTGCCTGCAGATGGCTTTTTCCATCACAAGTCTATTGGAATTATCTTGGATCACTGCATTGCTGAAGAGAGCTATGTTTATTGTAGTTGATCATCACATAATCTTGCTGTTACTATATGTACAATGATCTCTGGTTCTGCTGATTTCACTCAGCATCAGTTCATGCAAGTCTCTCCAGGCCTCTCTGAAATCATCCTGCTGGTCATTTCTTACAGAACAATAATATTCCATAACATTCATATACCATAATTTATTCAGCCACTCTCCAATTGATGGGCATCCATTCAGTTTCCAGTTTCTAGCCACTACAAAAAGGGCTGCCACAAACATCTTTGCACATGTGGGTCCTTTTTCTTCTTTTATGATCTCTTTGGGATATAGACCCAGTAGAAACACTGCTGGATTACAATTTGATAACCCTTTGGACACAGTTCCAAATTGTTCTCCAGAATGGTTGATTCAGTTCACAATTCCACCAACAATGTGTTTGTGTCCGAGTTTGATATTATTTAGTGTCAGTATCCAGATATTTTATAAATTCTAAGAAATGATTCATGTTGGTATCATAAACAGACCCTGATCACTTGTTTGGGATAAATCATTCAACAAAAATGGGAGGTTGTTACTAAATCAGACCTGTTTGTCTTGACATCTGTGCTAAATAAGTGATACATTACTATGTTCTTAGAGAATAGCTGAGGTAACTGGAGGGGAAGTAGGGAAACTTTGTTCTTTCTAGTATTTTATTGTTCATTTCTTTTAGTCGTGTCTGACTCTTTGTGACCCCATTTGGGGTTTTCTTGGCAGCCTGGAGTGGCTTGCTGTTTCCTTTTCCAGCTCATTTTACAGAGGATGAAGCTGAGACAAATGGGGTTAAGTGACTTGTCTAAAGTCACACAGCTATTACGTGTCCAAAGCTGGATTTGGAATTGGGAAGATGAGCATTCCTAACTCTAGGCCTGGAACTCTGACAAACCACCTGTTTCTACTATATCTACCCAATCAGATATAGTCTTTTTTGTTTTAAATTGTAAATAGTTTTTGAAGCCAGATATAGCTGTTGTTAGTCATTTTGCTTAAAACCATGATACAGGTTAGTATTTGAGGGTATAAAAGGCCACAGATTTTTAGAGCCGAAAGAGTAGTCCAGTACCTTCATTTTTAGATGAAAAAATGAAGACCCGAGAGTCAGATGACTTGCTTCAAAGTTCAGTTAGTATATCTGTGAGACTTTTAGTCTCTTGGCTCTTAGGAAGTTTTCAGCATTAAAAGGCACTTAGAAATTTTAGTTAGTTTTTTCATTAGTAAAATTCAAGGGTCGGTTTAAATGATCTCTAAAATCCTTTCAAATCTAAATCTTAGGATCTCATCCATGACTTTGGATTAGATCTACTGTGGTTCTCAGCTCGGAGGTTCTTTTAAGATTAAAAAAAAAGAAATCAGTTTCAGTGTGCCACTGAGGCACATCCTCAAGTGGACATAGGTCAGGACCCCCATTTTATTAATTTTACTTTCTTCCAGGATTGGATCAGTGTCTCTCAATTTTTAATGTTTCCCAAGGGTCTGGTGTAGTCTCATGTGCCCCAAAAATGTATCAGGAACTCTTTATTGACTGATTAGTAGTTTTAGTCTTTTTAATTCAGATAATTGGGGAAAAAAGGTTTACTCCCTTGAATTATTATGGTATGGTTAGAGCTGAATATCTTAATAATTCATTTAAAGTGGCTGCAGTGCTGAGACCCCACTGAGTATTTATGTTTGGTATTCCTATGATCAAGCAAGTTAAACTTAATTTTTATACCTTTGTTTCTTGCTCTTTTCTCAGAGACAAACTGAATGCCTTAAGAAGACATAAAGAAAAACTAGAAGAAAAAATTATGGATCAATATAAATTCTATGATCCTGCTCCAAAGAAGTAAGTTCATTGAAACTCTATTGCTATTTGCCTTTTTCTAAAGCTTTTACCGTAAAGGAAGGAGACACTACGGTACAGAAAGAAGAATATTTATTCAACTCAGAAGTAGATACAGGATTACATATGTTTTGTATATTTATTGTTAGAAATATAACATTCAGCAAAATCCATTTAGCTGTTGACCCTTTAACTCCAGTTGAGGGCCTGTTAGAAATATAAATTGGCTGCACCAAGATACCGTTTCTAATTTGAGTGTAGCCCCATTTGTAGGTCCTATTATAAAATCACAGAATCTCAGAGTTGGAGGGAATTTCAGGAGGGGCACCTCCATGAAGCAGCACCCCCCCCCCCTATTGATGAAAAATAATCCCGTGGAACCTTCTTAGAAGCCCATTCATTCTGTGGAACCATTCTGATAGTGAGGAAGCTTTTCCTTATACTTAGCTTCAATCTTATTTGCTATGTCTTCTATTCACTAGTTATAGTTATGACTTCAGGCAGAACTTAGTTTAACAAATATTTATTAAATCTCTCTTATGGGAAAAATATTATGCTAGGTAGTAGGGATATCAAGAGAAAAAAAAGTTTAAAAAGCCCTCTCCCCAAGGAGCTCACATTCTACTTGGAGATGCAGCATGTAAGCAGATAAATAAAACAAAGGATTATTTGAGGAGGGAGAAGGCACCAACAATTGAGGGGAATGAGAATGGTGAGAGGTCTTAAGGTAATTATATTCAGCTAAAAATATCCCATCCCCATGTGTGAGCCATGCTTTTTCTTTTTTTTCTTTTCAGCTTTTTTGGGTTTTTTTTTTTCTTTTCCTTTCTTCTCTTTGTTGCCTCAGGTCTTGGTAGGAAGCTGCTAATTACCAGTCAAAGGCAAGTCTGCTATAAATATGTAAAATAAAACAAAAGGTATTTTGCCATGACATTAGTGGAATTAGCCATGGGAACACCCATAAAAATTAGTGAGGACAGAGGATCTTTGAAGGGCATGGGGAATTTAGCAGTAGCAAGCACAATGTTTATTTTCCTGCTATTGCCAAGTAACTGCTATTATGTATGCACAAATTATGGCCTGGCATCTGTAGATGAACTGTTAAAAGAGCCAGAGGAACACCTTCCCAGGCTTCAGGTCATTAGGAAAGAATAGAATGCTCCTTGAAGAAAATGGAAGTGTTACTTAAGGTTAAAAAAAAAAAAAAAAAAAGCAGAAGAAAAGGTTTGGGGTGGATGCACAGAAGGCTATCCTGACCCTTTATCAGCAATCTATAAAGAACATTTCCCTCTCTGCACTATTGATACTTTATATATGTAAAGCAGTTTACAAAGCATTTTGTCAAGATCCTCCCAAGAAGAGATTATGTAAGTATATTATCCCAATTTTATAGATAAGAAAGTTCATGATTAGAAGGATTAACCTAACTGGTCTATCAGTCACATGGCTAATAAATGGCACTGGGGTGAAAGTCATCATAAAATGGTGGTGCCTGAAGGAAACTTCCAGAAAGAGAACAAGTGAAATCTTGGATTTAAGTAATAAACTTAACCATAAGCCTATTATAATATTTAACAATAGGCAGTTAACAAGTAATAATACTGAATAAATACTTCATAATTAATCAAGAATAAATGTTAATAACACTTAATAATGAGGAATAAGATCCTTCCTGTAATAATGGCAGACTTTCTTCCTTGAGAATGTTGAGAGTCATGGTTTGGATCCACAGATTAACATCAGGAGACAGGTCATCCAATTAGGGTCAAAAGTAGGAACCAGAGGGGGCCCAGGCAGCTACTGGTCTGCCTAACTGTGATGGAGAGGTCTTTTGTCTTTGTGGTACTTGGGTCAGGTATGGTGGGTTCAGAAACACATTATCAGAGATCACAGTGGCCTTGGAAAGGAAAGGGATATTTTTCATCACTAGAGAAGGTAGGTGATTATCACATGTCATGTGACTTGTCCAGCTAGTAAGTGTCTGAGGCCGGATTTAAATTCAGGAAGGTGTTTTCCGGGCCTGGCACTATTCGTTGCATCACCTAACTGCCTGCCATTATACAATAACTAGCTATTATTGAGAGGGAGGCGTCTAGGACTAAGCATGCCAAGTTCCCTTCTGGGGATGAACAGATCCGCAGGTCCAGTGACAAACTGGTGTATTCCAAAGAGAATCCTAGTTGGAGAGCTAGAAGGGACCTCAGACCACTCAGGTTAGTGGAAACTTTCTCCTGGCCGTTCCATACACAGGGGGAACTGTTGATCCTGGTGTTGTTCCTGGAGAAAAGAAAACATAAGGAAGATTGACACAATATTTTTTAAAAATTTAAAGGAAGAGATTTCATTTGGGCCCTTTGGGTCCAAAGAGAACCATGTGAAATTATAGGTGCAAATTATTGATTGACAAAAACGTCCTCACAGATATCTAAGAGTAAAGTAACAATTGTAGCTATTATTCTCTACATGAGAACATTTTATGTGGTAGTGATGACTGAAACATTAAAAATGCTTGTCAAATTGAATTGATGACCTGTAAACTATAAGCTTGTTGTGATGGTTCATTGGATACTTTTGGTGGTAATCTGCTAGCTTTGTTTTAAATTCTGGTCTCATAGACCTTTGAGGTGCCAGATTGATGGAATTAACTATTTCTAAGACATCTTCTCATGATCAGATAGAGACCTTTTAGTTTGTGAAACTTGGTCCATGAGGAATACAGTCTGCTGAGGAAAGGAGGAGAGAAATTTTAGGTCTTAACCTGTACCTGATTCCTGAAATACCCCCACTGAAGGGAATTTGACCATTATAGCAGGAAATAGCATTCTAAATTAATCATCTTGTCTGGACTCTCCATCTTACCCATCTCTCTGAGTCCTTTTTAGAGTTTTGGGGGAGCTGTTTAAAAGTCAAAAGCATGTGGCACATAGCAATGATTCCTCTTTGGAATACATGTCTTTAAGGAGGAATCTTACAATTTGATTTTCTAATAAAATCTCTTAATTTTACAGATGAGGCATCCAAAAAAGAAGTGTACAACTCCATTGACTTAGGTCTTATTCCCAGTCTAATCTTTCTTCCAGTTTTCCATTATGAAATCAGTTTTCAGTTAGCCACAAGCTTATTATCCAGTCTGTAAATTATTATTGTTGTTGTTGCTATTGTTATTATTTTCAGATTAACTTCCATTTCATTCAACATTCTAAATCAGTTTCTTTAGGAAATATCATTTATTCTACAATTACAACATGACATCCCTACCATTTATTCTAGTTACAACATGGCATCTCTCTACTAACTCCCTCTCTTTTATACCAGAAGGGAATTTGGGGTTTTAATAATGGCACTCACTGTACCACCCATAACCCTGTGCCTGGCTTGACTCCTGGCATCTCGAGGGACCAACCCAGCCCCCAGATTGGTATTTGAAGGGTTTAGCAGCCTCAAGAAACAATTTCCAAGTGTATCTTACAGTAGTGTCTTCTGAAAATCTCTTTCTAAATAGAAAAAACCACTGGATTGGGGCCAAAGCCTTAGTGAAACTCATCAAACCAAAGAAAGAGGGTTCAAGAGAACGCACCAAATCAACTGCTGAGAGCCCTCCCTGGCAGCTGGACTCCACAGATCCAGCTTCTCCATCTGCTCCCCAGCATCTCCGATTGCAGCAAGAAGCCCCAGATAATATTGCTGCTGCAAGCTCCAACAGCCAGGAGGAGAGAGATGTTCACAATGGATCTGGGGGGAAAGGTAGGTCAGACTCACTCCATGGGGAACATAGGTAACCTGCTAAATGATTGATTAGATAAGTAGAGAGAGTGTGTGTGTACATAAGCTCACTTCCAACTCAAGTAGGCATTCTGTGATGGACGGGTTGTTTTCCAAATGACAAAATATCATCTATCAGTTAGTCTTAAGATTCCATCATGTCATAATGACTCTTTCATTATAGAGCCAGAAACATTACTTACCAGGTAGGAGTTTTAAGTATTTGCATCTGCCATCTTTATAATGTAGAAAAAAGTGTCTTTATGTTTTTAATATATCTGTGATGAAATATTTCTTTGTAAAGAAATAACACATCTTCACATAGCCTGTAGGAACCCCCAAGATCTGCACAGAATTCTTGGCAGTTTTAAGTTTTAATAACTTTATTGGCAAGTGTTACAGAAACAATCTATAAATAACATTGCCCTCTCTGTATTATTGATACTTTATATATGTAAAGCAGTTTACAAAGCATTTTGTCAAGATCCTCCCGAGAAGAGACTACATAATTATATTATCCCAATTTTATAGATAAGAAAATTCATGGTTAGAAAGGTTAATGTAACTGGTCTATCAGTCACATGGCTAATAAATGGCACTGGGATTATAAAAATGGTGGTGCCATTATAAAAATCCCTCACCCCCAGGTGGCCAAATTTTCCCAATGCAAAGTAGTCTTTTCTACATGCCGTCTTTCCTCTCCATTTTAATTTCTTCTTCTTGTTGATAGGGAATTCAGTTTTAACTTGCAAAACAAGTTTCCAGGTTTGTTATGCTTCCTCCTAAAAAAACAAAGAAAAACATCTCAATCTATAGTCTTGAAACCATCAGATCTCTATTTGGGAGTGTTTCATCTTTAGTCTTTTGGAATTGTGGTGAGATATGCAAATCAGAATTACCAGGTCTTTCCAAATATATTATAATGTTGCTGTTATTGTAAACTGTTCTGGTTCTGCTCACTACACTTTGCATAGATTCATAAAAATTTTTCCAAGTTTTTCTACAATCATCTTTTTCAATACAACTAACATCATAAGAGTATTCCATCACATTCATAAGCCATAACTTGTTTGGCCATTCACCGTTTGATGGGCTTTCCCTTAGTCTCACATTCTTTCAAGTGACAAATTATTTACAAATTTACAAATTGCATCTAGCTATTGCCATTAGATGTGTATCTTCAGATATAGAAATGGCAATACATACATATCTATGCATAAAAATATTTATTGTTTATATTTGGAGTTAGGGAATCTTACATGGTCTGCCTCTGGCTCTGACATTAACTTGTTTTGTAACTGGAGGCAAGGTACTTTCTTCACTTGTTAAATGAAGAGTTTAGACAAGATGGTCTTAAAGGACACATCCAACTCTATGATTTTGGTGCTTTGGATGAAACACAAAACCTTATGTAGATAAGAGCTATAGATGTAGAGACTCTTCCAAACCAGTCAAAGTCTGCCATGGACCAGTGCTCATCATTTTGAAGTTCTGAATTTAACTTGATTTTTTTTTTTAAAAGAAAGGGAAACTGGTACTAGTAGGTGTTTTACTTTTCAAACTAAACCCATGGTTTCATTGCTATAGGAAGCTTGTAGCTTGGAAATGTACCTCTACTAATACACAGTGACCTTAAAGACTTAAGAGAATTACTTGGAGTCACTGCAAGATTAAGTAATTTACCCAAATTTATATTGCTAGTATATGTCAAAGGCCAGAATTGAATTCACATTGTTCTAACTCTGAAGATATTTCTCTATCTACAATGACCTGGACTTGCTAGCCTTGTTAGGCTAATTAGATTTAAAAAAATTAACTTCACTTTTTGACAGCCAAACATTTTTGTTTCTTGATATGTTATGTAGCACTATAGGTGGGCAGTTTGATGCACTGGATAGAGTGCTCTGCCAGGAAGACCTGGTCTCAGACTCATACTAGCTGTATTACCTCAGTTTTCTCATCTGTAAAAGGAAATGGAAAAGGGAATGGCAAACCGCTCCAGTATATTTGCTAAGAATACCCCAGTTGGGGTCATGAAGAGTCGAAAATGATCCAACACCAGCAGCAACAGCCTGGGATGGAGAATTGGAAGAATCCTTAGAAATCATCTATTTAATCAGGTTTCCTCATTTTATAAATGAGAGAGACTGAAGCCCAGAGGAAATCCTAGGATCATAAATAATCATACCTAGCATTTATGCAGTGCTTTGGGGTTTGAGAAGCACTCTGTGTGTTTTATCATTTAATTCTCACAATAATTTTGTAAAGGAGATACTATTATCATCTCCCTTTTTGGTTGTCCTTCACTATGTTGGAGGCAAGGTTCAGTGTGTCCAGCTGTGGCTGATCAGATCAATACAAGCTTGGGATGCTCTATCACAGGTCAGGTACAAATAATCCGTGTGGACATTTGCAGTAGAGATGTCTCTAAATTTACACATCTCATATTTCTTTTGACCTATTAATATCACTCCCATCCCCATTTTATAGATAAGAAAACTGAGTTTGAAAGAGTGTGTCTTGCCCAAATTTATACAACTAATGGGCGTGTAGGGCAGGATTCACACTCAGATCATCCCAACTCTGTCCACTATACTCCTTAGCTACTTCTACAGCTAGACAGAACTTATCTAGTCCAACCACTTTACAGATTAAAAAAAAAAAAAAAAAACAGAACAAGAGACATTAAAGTGTGATTTTGGCTGAGATCACACAATATATTAAGTAGCAGAACAGAGCTTCTAATCCAGGCCCTCTGTAACTTCAAAGCCAATCTTTTTTGCTCTATTCCAATTTGGTATTTATTGGAAATTGATTTCATAAGTTATGATGAATTATATGAGCCTAAATCAGTAGAGATAATTGCAGAAATTAAATGTCCACTCTAATGCATCTTGGTAAACTTATCAATGTGTGGGCAAGTTGTTAATTTAAAAAATATACATATATACATACATATACATAAACACACACACACATATATATACACACACACATACATGTATACATACATACATATATATAATGAGGGCCTAGATCATTATTTCCCTCTTCAACCTGTATTACATACTTGTAAAATGCCTAAATTTGATACTATAGGCTCATTTGCCCTTTGCCACCTTCCAGTGGCTCGAGGTATGTCAAAACATGGACCAGAGAATCAGGGAAAAGGATCAATTGGAAGGGAAGAACTTGACACAAAGAAATAAGAATCTGGGTTGTGTTTTGTTTTTAAGATTATATAGATTTTAAGAAATAACAAGCTTTGTTTATATCATTAATTATGCAGACCAGTAAAAATTTGCTATGGGTCAGTGTCCTTGATTTTAAAATTCTAGATTAAATCTGATACAATTTTTTTCTTCTTTTTTTTTAAAGAAAGGAAGACTCTACAAAAACTCTTTAAGTAAATCCTAAAATGTAACCAATACTCGGCCTGGTGCCTTTACAATCTGTGAAATGAAATATCACCAGTAGATGGCACTGTTGGTGAAGAAATAACAGCAAGGAAGGAGAAAAAAATCTAAACCGTTAAAATTGTTTGGAGGAATGAAAAAAAAAAAAAAAACATGGTGATAGTTAATTTCAGATTAGTTTCTTGAAGTTCAAAGACAAAAGTCTTAGTGCAGTTTAAAACTATTAAAAACTTAAGTCTGATTCATCAAAACATTTGGGTAAAAAGAATCATTTCTTAAAATCTAGAAATAATAGTTGAATGGAAGGGAACTTGAGTAGAAAAAGTAGTAGAAAAGAAATTATAGCAATGTAGAGTTTAGTTCTTCAATAAAGTAATAGGGGGAAAAAGCAAATTAGAATTCAGACTAAAGAAATGTTATTTTAGAAAATAAAAAAAATTGGAGTATGTGCTTTTGAATTAAATTAAAATTTTTATTTAAATTTATTAGATTAAAAATCAATGTCAATTGTTTGGAAGCCCAAAAAATTGTGTATTACTAAGATATTCTATTTTGAAAAGAGGCCTTAGGAATTTGTATTTGCAGTTTTTATTGAAATAGCAACTATAGAATTCTGTATTCTGTGCACTAAATTTACATTTAAATATACTTCATATTGTCTCTTCCATGTTCAGGGTATAATTCTCCACTGGTGTTGTATGGATAAATGAAATTTTGGCTTTAAGATATTTGCCACCACTGACAAGTTTGATCCCAGTCTAATTGGTGTTTCAGTACAGCGCATGACTTTTCTAACCATATCAGTCAATCATCATTCATTAAATGCTTTAGATGTGCCAGTCACTATGTTATAGCCCTTTCTGCTTTATGAGGTAATATTGGGATCTTAAATCTGTTGAGATAATTTTGTTTTTATTCCTGACATTCCTGTACATTTCATTTATTTTGTTTTCTTCTTTTTGGACCACCCGGGTGATGATAATTTAGCAGCACCACGCAAAAAGAGTCCCTTCTTGAGAAGCAAAAGCAAGGACAAAGAAAAGTCTCCAACAGCTCTCTCTAAACGCCTGCGATTCTGGTCTTCCTCCGACATCCCACCCTCTCCTAACGAATCTCTCTCTTTCTCGGCCATTGGAGATTTCTAATATCACTTTTTCTTTTATCATTTTTCTTCATCATGTACCTTCATTCATCTCTGGAGTTCCAAAACAAAAACAGTAGTGTAAATGCTAAATGACCAACAGCAAGCATGAATGACCCTCCCTTCCCTCTTGATACCATTGCTATATGTTACTCCAATCACAAACCCAAGCCAAGTTTTAAACTAATCAATATGGATTGTAATTCCAAAGTAGAAGATGATTTCTTACACCTGCTGGATTGTTTCTTCAGTGCAATAGTTTAGGGGAATCTCCTGGTGCATACAGCACATGTATGTATCTCTTGGACCAGGGCTCCATAGTAAGTGAGCAAAGTTGTGTGTGCTTCCAAGTCTCCCTTGTCGTTGCAGGCTTATTTCATGTCCGGCTGTAAATTGGCATTGGTCAGCTATTGCTACAGTTGCTAAAATGTAATGCTTTCCATAAAGTGGGATTTAAAAAAACTTATCTCTTGTGCAACTGAGTTTTAAATACTCTTTTCCTGTCACTGTGTCATAGTATCCTAACAAATATGACCACCTGTTACACGCTGCTGTCATTAAAGGCTCAATTCCAGTGTCTCTATGTTCCATGTTTGTTTTGAGAGATCTGCTGCTCCTTTTATGTATTTTGAAAAATTGGATCAGTCTGTCCTAGGACAGATTCCAGCTTAGGACAGAGCTCTGTATCTATGAAAATTGTATATGTAAAAATAGCTGTAGACAACACCAAAACTATCAGGAAAAGGAAGAAACAGCTGGTCAGCACAAGCCTTTAGCTAAAGCACAGCTGCTGTTTTACCCTTTCTTTCTGTCTTTCTGGCATGTTTTCTAAGACCATATTATTTCTATCCTTCATGCTAAATGCTCATTTCATCTCATCTCTGCCCTCCCTCCAATTTGGTCCTTTTTAAACTTAACTCCTACATAATCTGTGCAGATTCATTTCACTAAACTTGAATCTTGCTTCTCATCAAGGTTACCTTTCAAAATACAAAAGGATCATTTAAATGGTTGGCACATTGAACCCAATTCTCTGATTTCTGAGAAGGGAGGGAAAGGACAAGTTCATGAAGAAATAACTTTGGATTGTGGGTAGAGAGGCACTAGACTAAAAAAAAAGTAATATACTTTAGTCATCAAAATGAAACATTTTTAGAATGTTGTTAGTTTGGTTTTACTTTTCATTTATACTAATGTCAGGACAGCTTGGCTATTGGGGCATATTTGTACTTTGTGACATAAAAAAGCCATTCACCCTTTTCCATTTTTTGCATATCAAAGAAAAAAAAATAGTTTTTTTTTCTTTTGGGAGAAAGAATATGCATAATGGCTCATATTTTTAAAAATCATGAGATGTTAAACCTTCAAAAATCATGAATATTATTATAGAAAAATCATCCAACATAGTCCAATTTCCTGAGCCACTTAGAGTTTCTAGTATAAGTTTTTTTTGGTCTTGTAATTTTATCTCAGAAGATACTTTTTTTAGATGCTTTCAAAATGTGGGTAAACTGTTATGAGAGAGTTTGCTCCCTTGCTAATTTTTTAGTACTTAACTTCCTTTCTGTTCTTTTCTTTGATACTTTATTTTTCTTTTTCACTCTTTGGATTGCTCCTGATGTGACAAGTAAGAGTCCATTTTAAAGCAAGTCCCAAGAGGTCTTAAATGGAATCCCGTTTTCTTTGAAATAGGCCATTCAAGAAGGTAGAGGGGCTGATGAATAGTTTGCCCATCAGGCTGCTTGTTTGTGCAGTTCTGTGTGTGTCCTTCCTCCCCCAGCTTCTTGCTCTTCTTTGTAATCTATGTCCTGGGAGGAATCTTTTAACACCTAATTTTTCTTCCCTCCTCTGCTGTTCCTGCCATAGTCTCCAGTGATATGAAGCAGAAACGAGGCTCCCCTCATGGAGGCAGCAGTGACCACTTTGAGGCTTCCACAGACTCCGTGGTCAAGCACTGGCACACAGAGTTGGGCTCAAGGGCTCACTCCACCTCGGCCATCCACTTAACCCCTTCTAGCTCGACCCCCATAGCTAGGCACACAGGCCTGCCCAAAGGTAGGTGGGAGAGAGCCGCCATCCTTGCCATTGTCCTTTATCCACATTCTAGGGCTTCAACTCAAGACTTGGACCTTGACCTCGCATTTAACCATTGGCATTTTGCATTCTGATTTCTAATATGTGTGGTGGAAAAATGTATTCCATTTCCATAAAAATTTTATAGAAATGCATTATGAGAAGCAGGTAGCCTGTGATTCCCCTAAGCTATTATATTTGCTTATATATAATAATCTGGACATTTATCAGTTACTTCCTCTCTCTCTCTCTCTCTCTCTCTCTCTCTCTCTCTCTCTCTCCCCCTCCCTCCCTCTCTCCTACTCTCCCTCCCTCTCCCTCTCTCTCCACACACACACACACACACACACACACACACGCAACAGAGATATAGCTATAGATAGATATAGATATGGATATAGATATAGATATGCCATTCACAATTCTAGGCTTGCCAGGACAAAAGTGAAATGATTCCTGCCCTCAAGGAATTTAGTTTCTCCAAAAGAGATGATACATAAATAAGCATATACAAAATGAATAAAAAATAATTTTGGGAGGCAGCAGGGAAAATCTGTCCCCAAGTATTTATTAAGAACTTACAATATGCTAAGCAATGTGCTGTAAATACAGGTAGGGGCAGGTAGATGGTGCAGTGCATTGAGTATAGAACCTGAAGTCAGAAAGACTCATCCTGAGGTCAAATCTGGCCTCAGATACTTACTAACTGTGTGATCCTGGGCAGTTTCCTCATCTATAAAATGAGGTGAAGAGGGACTTGGCAAATCATTCCAGTTATCTTTTTTAATAGTATTTTATTTTTCCAAATACATGTAAAGATAGTTTTGATACTTGCTTGGACAGCAAGCAATCTGATATAGGTTAAATTTATGCAATCCTTTTTCAAATTTTTATTTTAATTTTTATTTATTTATTTTATTAAAGCTTTTTATTTGCATAACATACGTATGGGTAGTTCTTCAACGTTGACCAGCTTTCTGTTACAAATTTTACCCCCAGTCCCCTCCCCTCCCCTAGATGGCAGGAAGTCCACTACATGTTAATTATATTAAAATATTTGACAAGTTGAATATATGTATACATATTTCCATACTTATCTTGCTGTGCAAGAACAATTGTATCTACATGAACAAAAAATATCTGAGAAAGGAAACCCAATGCAAGCAAACATTGATAGAGATCATGAAAATGTTATGTTGTGGTCCATATCTCACATCCCTCTCTCTGGGTGTATATGGCCTTCTTTACTGAACAATTGGAACTGGTTTGAAGCATTTCATTGTTAAAGAGAGCCATGTCCATCAGTATTGATCATCATATAGTATTGTTGTTGCCGTGTATAATGATCTCCTGATTCTGCTCGTTTCACTCAGCATCAGTTCATGCAAGTCTCTCCAGGCCTCTCTGAAATCCTCCTGCCGGTCGTTTCTTACAGAGCAATAATATTCCATAACATTCATATACCATAATTTATTCAGCCACTCTCCAATTGATGGCATCCATTCAGTTTCCAGTTTCTAGCCACTGCAAAAAGGGCTGCCACAAACATTCTTGCACAGGTGGGTCCCTTTCCCTCCTTTAAGATCTCTTTGGGATATAGGCCCAATAGAAACACTGCTGGGTCAAAGGGTATACATTTTGATAATTTTTTGAGCATAGTTCCAAATTGCTTTCCAGAATGGTTGGATCCATTCACAGTTCCACCAACAATGTATCAGTGTCCCAGTTTGCCCACATCCCTGCCAGCATTCGTCATTATCTTTTCCTGTCATTTTAGCCAATCTGACAGGTGTGTAGTGGTACCTCAGAGTTGTCTTAATTTGCATTTCTCTGATCAATAATGATTTGGAGCGCCTTTTCATATGACTTATAATGATTTTAATTTCTTCATCTGAAAATTGTTCATATCCTTTGACCATTTATTTATTGGAGAGTGGCTTGAATTCTTATATATTTACGACAATTCTCTATATATTTTAGAAATGAGGCCTTTATCAGAACCCTTAAATGTAAAGATGATTTCCCAATTTGATGCTTCCCTCCTAATCTTGTCTGCATTAGTTTTATTTGTACAAAAATTTTTTAACTTAATATAGTCAAAATTATCTATCTGGTGTTCAGTTAAGAGTTCCAAATCTTCTTTAGATATGAATTTATTCCATCTCCACAGGTCTGAGAGGTAAACTATCCTATGTTCCTCTAATTTTATGCAATCCTTTTAAACATATTTCCATATTTATCATATTGTGCAGGAAAAATTAGTCCAAAGAGAAAAAATATGAAAAAGAAAAAAAAACAAAAAAAGTGAAAATATGCTATATTTTGATCAACATTCAGTCTCCATAGCCCTTTCTCTGGATTTGATTGGCATTTTTTATCCTAAGTCTCTTGGAATTACCTTAAATCGCTTCATTGTTGAGAAGAGCCAAATTTACAGTTGATCATCACATAATCTTGCTGTTGCTATGTACAGTAATCTCTTGGTTCTGCTCATGTCACTTAGCATCAGTTCATGTAAGTCTCTCCAGGCTTCTCTGAAAACACCCTGCTGATCATTTCTTACAGAACAATAATATTCCATGACATTCATATACCATAGTTTATTCAGTCATTCCCCAGTGGATGGGCATCCACTCAATTTCCAATTCCTTGCACTACAAAAAAAAAGTTGCTATAAATATTTTTGCACAAACCACCTCCAATTGTTCACTGAAGAAAGCCATATACACCCAGAGAGAGGGATGCGAAATGTGGACCACAACATAACATTCTCATACTCCTTGATTGATGTTTGCTTACATTGTGTTTCCTTTATCTGATATATCGTTCGTGTGGATAAGATTTTTCTTGCACACCAATGATAAGTTTGGAAGTATGTATACATATATTCGATTTGCCAATATTTTAACGTGATTAACATGTAGTGGATATCCTGCCATCTAGGGGGGAGGGGTGGGGAGTTGGGGGGAAAAATTTGTGGCGGAAAACTATGTAAGGGTTATTGTTGAGGAATTACCCACACATATGTTATTCAAATAAAATAAAAATAAAAAAAAAAAATTTTTTGCACATAGGGGTCCTTTTCCCTTTTTTTGTGATCTCTTTGGGTTATAGAGTCAGTGATGAGATTGCTGGATCAAAGGATTTGCAGTTTTACCCTTTGAGTATCTTTGCCAAGAAAACCCCAAATGGAGGTTTACACATGAAGAGTAAGACATGGCTGAAATGCTTGAACAACAACAAATACATGTGCAAAGGGTGAAAAAATTCTTATCCATTGACAGATAATTTCAAGTAAACTGTTTGCAGTTTCCTCAGGATTACTTAGCTTGTTGGAAAATAGGAAATTCTCCAAGTGGTGAGGAGGTTGAAATGAGGACAAAATTTAGAAAATATGGTAGCCCAAAGTACTTGAATATTGGAAATAATATATGAATGTTCTTGGTATAGGACCAAGAGATAGATAAAAATAGAAAGGCCTTTGGGTTCTTAACTTTTTTGTGCCACTTTTTTTTGCCTTTCTAAGAATAATGTTTTTAAATAATTAAAGGAAATGCTAAATTTTTGTTAGAAGTTAGTGAAAATAAAAAAAAAATAACCCTCCTTGTTTACAGTCACCATGCCTAGAATTTCTTCAGGGATCCCCAAGTAAAGAAGCCCTGATGTGGACATTTTTAATATGAGAAAACTGAAGCCCAAAGTGAGGAAATTATATCTCTAAGGTCATTTACCAGTGTAGGCATCTAATAAATGTTTATTGAATTAAAATGATTATAAGTTGTTATTGCTGTTTAATCATTTCAGTCATGTCTCATTCTTCAGGTCTCCATTTGGAGTGTTCTAGAATGGCTTAACATTTCCTTCTCCAACTCATTTTACAGATGAGGAATCTGAGGCAAACCTGGCAGAGTCAGAAAAATTTGAGTTCAAATTCAGCCTCAGACTGGTTCTCTATCCGTATCACCTAGGGACCTCTTGATTGTAGATAGAAAGTACAAAGTATAAGATTTGAACCTTTGTCCTCTTTCTGTGAAATATCACTGAGTTAAACATTTGTAGCCCAGTGTATCAATCTCTATTTTTGGGAGGAACAATTTTCAAAATCCTAATTCATCTCCGGACCAGGGATTGTTTCAGAAAATAATTTGCCTTAAGAGTTGGAGCCTTTTCTTCTTGATATATTTTCCTCAAGGTTCATTATTCTAGATTGATCTACCACCTAATTGTTTCAACTAGAAGCCAGTTGAAACTCTGGCTAATGGCTTGCCCCCATCTTAGGGCCAGGCCTGATCCGTTGTCATTTACCAAGTCCTATGTACAAGATACTGGTGGGATATTGAAGTGATTCCTGCTCTTGTTACTACACACTACAGCCAGTTCTTGATCCAGCTAAAACTCATCCAATTTTGTTTCTCCAACGTTGATTCTTTAAGTAGCTGATCTTTTAAGTATCCAGAGCATATTGTATGTGCATGTACTTAGAATTTTTGTTAGTGTGGAATGCAAAATTTTGTTTTTGTTAGGGGAAATCATGAGTTTTCGCCAAATTGCAATTGGACTGATGCCCAGCAGGTTTTAAAAAGAGGACTTTTTCCGATCTTTTCCAAACAAAATGGGAATTAATTTATAGCATTTCATTTCCTGATGGTTCTTTGCTATTATGAGCTAATCTTAGAGAATTTAGTTTACTAAGCAGTTTCCTTCTCCTTGGCTCGGAGCATTTCCCTTACCTTATTGTTACTTATCCTTCATTTTGGAAGAGGACCATGACATCAAGGAAGTGATACTCTGACAGGCAAGTGAGTTGGATTTAGGTGAGGGAGGGCCAGGAAAGATCACCTGCCTCACTTTCCCCCATAGAGCCATCTGGTTCAGGGGCCAAATACAGATCAGGATGATTGGAGATGGCCCTGGATGCAGTGGGAAACTGAAATCACATGTGCCATTCAGTGATTAAGGCTGGGTAGCAATTTAGGCAAAGAATCTTCTCTTTCACTTAGTCCAAAAAAAAATAATCTCAATAAATGAATAAAAAAAAACCTGTAAGGGGGAGACCCTAAGGGTTTCTGGCCAAAGCAGAAATGACTGATGTTTACA
>JAJPUD010025479.1:0-17527 GCA_023553655.1 Myrmecobius fasciatus | reverse complement strand
TGTGTGTGTGTGTGTGTGTGTGTGTGTTAATAATGGAAGCAAAAATCATAATGTTCAATGACAATAAAGTATTGCAACTCACTAGTGGAGGAAAAACAAAATTACATTGACATGCAATATAATAAAAAAGCCTTTTTCATATTATGACTTCTTTACACTGATCAAAATTATATAAATATGATTATTAAAATAAAGTAACAGTAGGCTTTACTTTTATTCATTTTCTCATTTTCCATATATTTCATATATAGTTATTTTTTACTCTTTTTTCCTAATGTGATGCTAATTTAGATGTTTGCTTTAAACAGTGAATAGACAAATGGTGTCCACAAAGCTGATTCAAACATGACTTCTACATTACTTAACATTCACTTCCTTTTTATTAAGATAAAACTTTATCTCACTTTTGATATTGTTTGACCTTTCCTATTTGTGTTTTATTTCTTCTCTGGAGAGAATATAAATAGTATCTAAAGAGATGGTACATCTTTGGGTTTCTTCACTATCTTAATTTTGTCCATGGCAACCCACATCCACACCCACATGCACATACAATGGGATTCTCCATCCCATGCAGCCTCCGTCTGCTTCCACAACATCAGCTAAAAATCATATAATTTTTGGACTATCTATGAACAATAATGTAACTGGTGGCAAGACAATAACTCTATACCTTTCATTTGATCCTATGCCTTTCCATCTTCTCTAGCAAATGACACTTATCTTAGCTCATGATATTCCTTTTGCTTTAAGTGCTCTGATCTTCACCTTTTAAAATGCTACCTATTTTCCAAATCAGAAGATGTCTCCTGCATCATGCTATCACTGATTTTCCCACTTCATACTAATCTCTTTAATCCCCTGAAATTCACTGGCACTTATTTTGTAGATTTCATGCAGTATGATGTACATGGACAGCCTTACACTATAGATATTCTTGTATATATTCTATCTTTGATAGAGCATATAAATTCTTCACAGTCAGAGTAAATATCTTGTATCACTTTTAATCCCACATAATGCTCAGTAGGAATTCAACAGACTTTGGTTGAATGACTGAAGAATTCTTTCAATTTCCCTCCTCCATAAAATCTGTCACTTTTATTCATGAGTTATCCTTTACTTCATTCTTTCTAGTCTTGTCATTGAGAAAATTTTCAGAGGGATACTACTCAACACATTCTATATTTCATTATTTTATTAAAACTTGGAAAATTATTGGGAGAATACCCAAATATTCAGATTGGTCTGTGGTCTCAAATGGTTCATAAAACATTATCTCACAAATTTAGGGATTAGGAAGTCTTTTCTAACGTCTAACCTAGTTTTGTCTTTCTTTGTAGCTCCATAATTAGCATACTTTCTACAATATATGTATATAAAGCATATAGTAAGTGCTAAAAATGCTTGTTGACTATCATTTTATTAGAAAAGTATGTGTGGTGAAGCAAAAGTGGTGAAAGTATAATACCCATTAGGGAATGTCAAGGAATCCAGAATAATAGCTAGAACAATTGGCTTGTATGGAGTAGTAATATTGAGGATTGGAGGTAGTAAAATAGTTTGTGGTTATATTGTGTGTGGAGGACTTTAAACTGGTTGAAAAGTTCAAATGTTATTCTTTTCATGAAATGGGAAGATTTTTTTTTGAACAGAAATGGCATGTCACCACAAAAAAAAAAAACTTTAGAAAGATAACTCTGTAAGTAAAGTAGAATTTAAATTAGAAGGGAGAGAGTGAAGTTTGGGAAACTTAGAATATGTTAAAAACAGTCCTTGAATAAAATGATATAATGCCAGCATAGTAAAAATGAAAATGTATTCTATTGAGAGTCAGGAGACTTAATTTCTATACCAAACTCTACACCCCAAATCCTTTGTTGCCTTGTACAATTCACTTAATGGCTCAAAATTCCTTATGTGAAAAAAAAATATTAGATTAGATGTTTTTTAAAGGTTTTTTCAAATACTTATATCACAATGAATATATTTTAGGATATTAGTGGAAGTGGGAATGGAGAGGAAAAGATGGATAGAGAAACAACAAAAAGGAATAATTAGAAATTGAAAAAAATATTTTTATGTTAGAAAAATAAATAAACAACTACTGTGCTCCAAACTCTATGTTAAGTACTGGGGATATGAGGAAAGACAAAAGCTAGTCTACCCTTACGGAGCTCATAGTCTAATGGAAGAGGCAAAATGCAAAGAACTATGTACAAACAAGTTATATAGAAAAATAGGAAATTATCCATGGAAGGAAGGCACTAGATTTAAGCAAGATTTGTGCAGGATTCCCGTAGAAAGTAAGATTTTTAGCTGGGACTTGAAGTCAGGAGATGAAGAGGGAGAACATTTCATGCATGAGAGATAGCCAGTAAAAATGCCCAGAGTTGGAAGATGGAGTGTCTATTGGAAAGGGCAACATCAGAACATGGGTATTAGATCATGGGTACTGAGTTGAAGGAAGACAAGCAAAGTTAAAATGCATTGATGAATTAGGGAGAAAAGAGGGCTGAAGGACCAGAGGTATCCATGCAAATAGCAGGAAGGAGAAAAGAGCAAGGCAGAATTTAGTCATGCTTTGTTAAAGAAAAGGGGAGTTCAAGATCTTGGAGCTGGAGCAGCTCTGAGAGAAAAAGAGAGACAGAAAATGACATAGCAACATTATGATAGAAAAGCAGGAGATAGAGGAGAAGGGTCACCTTCTTTTCAATAGCCTAAAGTGGGGCTTGTTTCTAACAACCAGTTGTGCTCTCATTCCCTAATTCTTTTCTACTTTATTCTATCTGTTTCCTACATCTATTCATCTGTTGGGAAAGTCTAAGCTTTCTCCTTCTCAGTTTGCTTTTAGCCTTTCTAGGCAATTATAATATATCTGCTAATGTGCAGGTTTTATTGGGTAAATTTGCTTAGAGAAACTCTTGGTTGTAGTAAACACATCAAGGGCAAGCTCTGTACTCCAGGACAGTAAACAATGGGTTAAAATCTTGGCTCCTCCTTTTTTATTTTGGGTGGGATAGAATAAGTAATACAGGACATGGAGAACTTTTGATCTACATCTCACATCTTATTACATTAGCTTTTCTTTCAAATTCATCACGCTAAGAAACTTCCCTATTTCTGACAAGGACATCCAGATGGCCAGCATCTCAACCTTGGTATTAGCTTATACTCCTCACTTTTTTTCTTCCTGTATGTTTAAATAATTACCAAATCTACTTATGTAATACACTGCTTCTGCCATTTTTCTCTTCACACTCATAACCACATAGGCCCTCATCATTTCTTTCTTGGACTATTGCAATAGCATCCTAATTGACCTTTCTGTCTCAAGTTCTGTCCTCTAAACCATCTCCATAAGCTGCCAAAGTAACTTTCCTAAAGCATAAATCTTTCCATATTATTCCTCTGTTCAATAAACTCTATTGCCTCCCTATTGACTTATCAATATTAGTTTATAATAATCTCCTTATTTTTAAAATTCTATTTTTGTGCATGTTTTAAATTTAAAAGTTTAGATGCTACTGATCTAAGAAACAGCATTTTTAGAATCAAAACTGTAAATGTCTGAGACTGGATTTGAACTTAGGCCATCTGCCTTCAGGTAATATCATCCTCAAACTTTTCACCATAGATAAAAATCTATATTTATTCTAAAATATCAGAGAATGTTTTATAATCTCCATTAGTGACTTACTCTAATGTATGAGGAAATGTCATGTCAAGAAAATTTCCAAATATCATATCTCCCTGTCAATTGTGTTCAAAGTCTTTTCATCTATTGAAGTGACAGCTTCTTCATTTGGCATTTAAGGTCCTACATCAGTTTGACCGACCACAAGCTTTTCCAGCTCTGTCTTCTGCTATTCCCCTTCATGCATTTTATAATCTAGCAAAGTAGACCTACTAGTTCCCTGGACCAACTCTATACTCTTTAACTCAAGGGTAATTGCATCATATGAAAGCTATGCTATTTCCTCCATGAATCCTCCTATGATCCCTCTCCCCACCTCCAATAAAACGATCTTTCCTTCTATTTTTTCCTTTCACATTTCTTCTTCTTGTATTATAGTTATCTATGAATATGCATCCTTTTCTCTACCTGATTGTAGTTTCCATGATTACTGGGACTATATTATTTGGTTTTCCTAATGGTTCCTAGCATTCCTTGCATATAACAGGAATAAAGATTGGATCTGTGATTTAATTGTTTTAGGGAACTCTTAAGTAAGGAAACATTCTCCAACAAGGCATGTCAGCACCTTCTCTGCAGTTTATAGTGTTAGAGACTTGCCAAGAGAAACAGGGGATTAAATGACTTGTTCAGGACCCCACAGCCAATATGTGTCAGGAGATAAATTTCTCTAATGCACATAATCAGTGCTTCAATAGATGCATTGAAGGTACCTGATACTATCTTTAGTACTAATGCTGGTTGTTCAGCTCTTGGAGGAGAAAGGAATAGTTATGGATGGCAGTATAACTTATTACCACCAAGCATGATGCAATAGGCAAAGACATTTAATAGACTATAATATTTTTTAACAAGAAAGGTATTATGTTGCTATCAGTAAAAATAAGAGAGAACCAATAGATTCATCTTTTGTGTATTTTGCTAATAATTTGCAAATTTAAGTTTTCCCATAATCATTTATGTTGTAAAGATCTGAAGTTTTAGGTACTGAGATATGGATTGTCTGACTATGATATGATCCCAAGGCTTTGCTGTCAAGTCAAAGTTGACTGATTTCCAATCATATGGATTTCTAGGATAATTCCTGGACTTATTTGGATTGGTTTTGAAAAGAATACTCTCTGTACTCTGAATCTTTGACAATTTAAGCAAGAATCAAAGTGCTATGCAACCTGAGAAATAGTTAATAATTATTGAACATGACTTGCCTCTGACATTTTGTTCTGATGAAACATTTGGCAAGTCACCAAGATTTTTTGTTCTTTCTTATTTCTCCATCTGAAAAATAAGAAGGATAATACTCAGACTAATATTATTTGAAGCATTGGCTTTAAATGATAAAGAGGAGCCTGTATTTTATACTATAGGTCATATACACTCTGAAATATATTGAGCAGAGAAAGGACTAAGTCTAACCTGAAAGTAAGCCCTTAGGGGAAAGGAATTCTCATTAGTTTCCTTTTGTACCTATAATCTACTTTAGTGCCTAGCACACCGTAGATATTTAATAAATTTCTATTTATTGATTTCCTACCACTATAGGAATATCTGTTGAATTTAATTGATCTAAATTATATTATCCTTCTTACCTATGTTCTCCATCTAAACCGTTGATTGCTGTTGAACCAAATTCTCTGTTTCCAGCATATACCATACTAATTAGTCTTCAATTCATTTGCTCATTTTGGTTCTACATCCCAAATTTCTTCTCCATAACCTCTTTCTATCTCCTTCACTGCCAAAAGGCCAGGCATTCTTGTTATTATTTATCTGTTCAGATAGAGATAAACTTCTCAGAGTGCTATTTTAATTAGCTTTTCTTCTTTTTAACTCTGTATTGGTACATCATATTTTTGATAGAATTGTGACCTCACCATTCTCTATAAAATTCATAAAATTTATAAAAACAATTCAATCAAACATGTAAATTATCTGCAATTTCTGCCAGATCTCTTAATGCCAATTTTTTCATCACTTAAAAATCCCTGGCATATATATATATATATATATATATATATATATATATATATATATATACTTGCAGAGTTTGAAATTTTCTAATTAAAACTGAAATTATAATGAGTGAGTCCAGTACAGTCTGTGATCTATGAGATTTAATATTAGATACTTTCCTACCTCTTTTTGTCTCTCAAAGTCATTGCTTAGCTAAATTTGAGCAGAGATGCCATGAGAGTTACTATGTGGGGTTTTGATGAATGACGATGGCATTCTAAGCCAAATATAGGTACTGGACCATCTCTCATACCAATGCTTTCCTCTCTGGATTTATTACTTATTTGCATTTTCATTGATCATTGTAATCTTGGTTGCTGAGGCATCAGAATTTAGAAAGCCATGAAGAGAAGAGCTCATATCCCAATTAGGTCTGTTGTTTTCTATTTCCTATTCCAAGTTAATCATTTATTGAGTCCCTATTGCTGAGTCAATGTCAGTAAAGCAGGCAAAGAGATGAATAGAGTCACAACAGGATGACTTGTTTGCTATTCAGTGCTAATCCCTCTCTACAAATTGACATAGCAGACAGTTGTGGAAATTCCTGAAGAACAAAACGTTGCTCATTGGAACTCAATGGTAAGATAGACCCCATTGCTATAGCACAGCTCCCACAGATACAAAGGAGGGAGCCAGGTGATGCCATGGATGGAGCACATAGGCTCAGGAAGACCGGATTTTGCATTTTGCCTCTGATTTTATTGTCTTGATAGCTCTGGTAAGTCACTCAACTTCTATATGTCTTACTTTCTTCATCTGTAAAGCTGATATTATGATAATAGCACATAAAATCCAAGGATTTTATATTGAAAAAAATAGTACTTATAAAGAGTTTTATAAACTCCAAGGGTGGTATATAAATACAATGATGATGATGATTGTTATTGCTTAGCATAAAAGGGAAAAAAAGTGGGATTTAGGCAATGCAAGTATTTTTAAATAAATAAATAGGCATTTATTAAATATCTACAGTGTGCTAAGCACTAAGGTAGATTATGGGTACGAAAGGAAACAAATTGGACAATTCCTTCCCTCTAGGGGCTTACATTCAGGTTGGACTTTGTCCTTTCTCTGCTCAATATATTTCAGAGTGCATATGACCTATAGAATAAAATACAGGTTCCTCTTATCATTTAAAGCCAATGCTTCAAATAATATTAGTTTGAGTATTATCCTTCTTATTTTTCCGGTGGAGAAAATAAGAAAGAACAAAAAAGCTTGATGACTTGTCCAATGTTTCATCACAACAAAATGTCAGAGGCAAGTCATGCTCAGTTTCTGTAAGGTTAAACCTATATAATGCTGTCTCTAAGACTTTAAGTCTTACATTAAGATTTAGTCATAAGACATTGACATGGACCATCCATGAATAATTGGATACAGGATACAATAATATAACATGTAACTTGTAACTCAAGAATTTTTTCCTCCTCCTCAGCTCCTTAGTGCAAAAAATCTATTTTCAACTTTTAAATGAATTGGTTTAATATTTAATCCCTGAAAGACTCTTTTAAAATTATCAGAATATTTTGAGAAATGTATTTATAATTTCTGATTGCAGCTGGGACGTTCTAATATTTCGAATGGGTTGGATGCTTTATCCTAGCTCACTATAGACTAGTTCTTTATCAAAAGGCTTTTGTGTCTCCTACCTGTTTGTTGGTGAAGCTACTTCACTGAAGAGCTTTACTGTAAATACAGTAACAAATTAAGAAATCATTATATGTTTGAAAAGTAGAGCATGGGCACATGTGAGAAAAGATTGGGGAAGATAGCTAATTGATACCTCTCAGTTAAATTTAAGTTTTCTCATAACCATTTATGTTGTAAAGATCTGAGGTTTTAGGTATTGAGATATGGATTGTCTGACTATAATATGATCCCAAGGATTTGCTGTCCCATGAATAATCAAAGTTGACTGATTTCAAATCACATGGATTTCTAGGATAATTTTTGGACTTATTTGGATTTATTTTGAATAGAATTAATGTTCTCTCTTTGATTGCAGAGTCTATACTCTGAATCCTTGACACTTTAAGCAACAATCAAAGAGCTATGCAACCTGAGAAATGGTTAATAATTATTGAACTGAACAGGACATGGAAACCCCTACTTATATTTTTTGGACAGCATGAAATATTTGGAGATTATCCTTTAATGTTTGTGACATCCCTCATTTTGGGTCATGAAGATCTTCATAATAAAGTCTATGAAAGAAGCATGTATAGTAAATAGAATGTTGAAATTCAAGTCAAGGAAAGCTGTATTTAAATCCTGCCCCAAATTTTTATTAGCTGTATCATCCTGGATAGCATTTAAACTCTCTAGACTTCAGTTTTCTTGTCTTTAAAATGATGGATTTTATATAATTGCAGTTTTCAGATAGATGGCCCTGTTCTGCAATATCTTAATCAGGATATTGGTTCCTTTGGAGAATTTTAATTTGCTGGATAATGACTGAAAATTAAGGGAAAATACATTATCAATAACCTCATAAGTTAACCAACTGTGTTGAAGCAGGACTGGAGGAGGAACTCATTATGCTATATGTTTGAACTCTAATAGACTTGTCAGAAGTATGACATACTTTTGTTCAGATATCTTTGTTTTATTTAATGTAAATAAGCCTAATGTTTGTTGGATTATAGAGTTAAGAGGTTGCTAGTTTGCTTAGCTTGATAAGCATTCCCTATATGGTCAAGATTCCGTTTTGAAATAGAATCTTTAATATGCTCAAAGCAGCCATTTCAAACATAGATTACTTGTGTTCTATGATGGGGGGTATATTCAACTGCTTACTGGTCATACCTGAAAGTGGATTTATACTTCCTATAGTTGGTTTGATTTAGTAGAGTATAATACTAGTCAACAAGAAAGGTATTATGTTGCTATCAGTAAAAATAAGAAAGGACCAATAGATTCACCTCTTGTGTATTTTGCTAATGTTAACTTACCAGTAGTAGGTAGTCAATAAATTACTGGGGATAGAGAAAATATGAGCTCAGTTTCCAATTGGCATATAGCCTAATCTTCTTATAGCTTTCTAAATTCTAATACCACATATCTCAATGCAATTAAGTTATCAAGAAAAAATGCAAACAAATAGTGAACAGAAAAGAAAGCATTGGCAAATTTGGACATGATATAGGTACAATAGAGATGGGAACAACTATTACCTTGACAAATATACTGTGCTTAAAAAGAATTTGCTTTACACTTTCTCCCTCATGCATGTAAATGGTAAAACATGTATGCATACATATATATATATATATATAAACACATACATACTTGCATAAATACATATGACAATATCCTATATATACATACATATATATATATATATATATATATATATATATATATATATACACACATATTATGTGTGTGTATCCAGGGAAAGGTACACAAAATAAATGAATATCCAGTTATGTGGAGTTAATTACTAACACTGTTGACTAAAAGACTAACTATTCAGCCTTAGTTTAAAAAAAATCTACAATATCATTTGTTGACATTCATCTACTGATGACCAAATGAGTGTAGAGTCATATAATAAAGGCCGTCTAGAGCTACAAAAGAAATAGGAGAGCCAGACTCTGAGTGATCTCTAGCACTTAATTTTGGTTCTTATTTAAGTTCAGTAAAATTGAATCATCTGAGCAAATAGCCCACGTGGGAAATGCAAATGAGCATATCTCTATTAGTTCTTTACTAGGCTAATGTTTCATGTGGGAGATGTCAGAAGTAAGAATGTGAAATAAGATTTAAAAAATAGAATAGTGAGGACACTGCCAATGAAGAGGACAAGTTAGGGGATATTAAAAATTCAAGCATGAATCTACTACTTTATGCCAAGTAATCAAAATAACTACCTTGAATCACATTCATTCATTTTCTAATTCACCATCCAGATGTCCCAAAATGAACTCTATTTCTCCCCACCCAAATCTGACTCTCTTTCTTACTTCTTTATTGCTGGGGATAGCATCATCATTCTCCTAGTCATGAAGACTTGAAACCTCAAAATTATTTTTTCACTCTTCCTTCTCTTATCTCCTCCACAGTCAACAAACAAGACTCCTACAGTCTCTCTTGCTTTCCAGCTTTTTCCTATTATATCCCTAGTTCAAAGTCCTTATCTCAAAGATTTAGAGATATGTCTATTGTTTGTTTATTATGAAAATTCCAATTGCTTTTCCTGTTGCCGGTTTCTTATTTTTCCCATCTCTTCTTCTTACAGGTATCAAGTTCATTTTTAGAAATGTACGTGCCTTATGTCATTTTGAGGGCTCAATAGACATAAGGCTTGTATATTTCTAAAAATGTCATATCTCTAAATCTTTCAGTTAATTTCAGGTTGGCAGATGTGTATTTGTGAAATCTTGCCTATGAAAGACTTTCTTACTGATTATAGTCATTGAGGTTGCACTTAATGCATGTAAATATAATTTTCATAAACATTATTACAAGTTGCCCAAGTAAAGGTGATAAAGACCTCTTAGATTTGTATTCAAGGCCTTCCACAATCTGTTTCCAGCTTTCCCTTCTGACCTTTACTGTCTAGCACAAGGCTTGGCACATAAGTAGTTGCTTAATATATTCTAGTTGATTGACTGGTAAACTCATTTCATACTCTAAACCAAATCTTCAAGTAATGTGGGGGTTTTGAAATTATGATTTATTATCATTAAATGTTTGATTTTTATACCTATTTTATATATTTATTATGCCAGGGTTTTGCATGAAAATATTTTGAGTGAAAAGGGGTTGCAAGTGAAAAAAGCTTAAGAAGCCCTGCTCTAGATAACTGGAACAATACTTTTAACTCTTCTTGCTCTGAAATATACTCACTTTTTACTATCCTTACATATGGAAATATTTTTCTTCATTCATACTTCAGGTTCTGTCTCATCTATAAAACTTTCCCCAGTTGTTCTAGAAAGGAATAATTCCTGACTCCTCAAATATCAATGTCATCCATACTTATACATGTCGGATCACAGATTTAGAGCAGGATGTGACTTTAGAGGCATATAATACAAATTCTTCATATTTATAGATGAAGAAATAGGCTTCCCAAGGGCCTGAATGGAATAAGTGGCTGAGCTTGGATTTAAAGTTAGCACTTTTCATTTAGCATATTCTTATTTGAATTAGGGTGATTTGTGTACATGTTTTCCCCATATTGGATTATAAATTGATTGAGGAAAGGTAACATATATGTGTATAATATGTTTTCATATGCACATACATATATAAGTGTATATACATACAGACACATATTCCCACATATACATGTGTGTTTGTATGCATATAAAGTCGATCTCTACCTCCCTAGAGCCTAGAAAAGGGGAAAGCACTGGCATTAAGTTCTTTTTTTTTAATAATTTATAATCAATGTATTTCATAAACATTATTTTCCTTTTTTATTAAACACCAAATATTAGAAACATGCATTTAAGCTGATCTTCAAGTGTACCCCCTTTTTAACATTACTAGAATTCAGAATTGACATTTATAACTACAATTCAAAAAATAAGAACCTCAGGTTTTTGCTATTTATTTATTTTAACCCCTCCCCCCACTAAGGATCTAGTAAAATTTCATGGTTATTCAGACTATGATCTCAAACCAATCAAATCAGTTCCATATAGGCTGAAATATTACCCTCCAATAATTGCACTAATCATGGAGAATTTGTAGGGGAGTCTGAAGGATGCATGTTCAAGGGTCATTATATGCTTTGACATCAAAAATAGGACTTGTTTCAAAGCAAATCTCTCCCAGAGAAAATACATTCTAGAAAGCTAAAGATTCAGACATAGTATGGCTAAGTTCTTTTTTTTTTATTAAAGCTTTTTATTTGTATAACATATGTATGGGTAGTTCCCCAACATTGATCTTTACAAAGCTTTCCATTACAAATTTTACCCCCAGTCCCCTCCCCTCCCCTAGATGGCAGGAAGTCCACTACATGTTAATAATGTTGAAATGGCATTAAGTTCTTAATAAACACTCTTTGCACTGTATCTAAGATATACATGCAATCCACCATGTTGTGGTGAGAGATGAATTATTCCCTTACATCAAGGAGATTTTACTCAAATGACACTGTGATATCTTAAATTTAAATATTGTCTCCAATAATGCAAATTAACATCTATCCACAATTGTCCATCTTTTGTGACTTTTGTTCACATCCTTCCATAACTGTGCCACAAAAGACTTATATAATATGCTAGAGCCTTCCTTATATTCTTTCAATTTAGTAAAGAACCAGTAGAACAACAAGGCTTTTTTCTTGTCATCTCTTAATCTTGCCATCTCTTAATCTTGTCATGTGACCAATTCATTTTCTCCCCAATATACACTTCTTTGTTGACATCTTTTTCCTTGATGTCCTTCATTGGATAAGTAAAAGGGGATGAGAAGTAACACTGTATATTAGTAATCTATATTTATCTGGGGAAATCCAGGAACCAAAGGAAGGAAGCATAACAGAATATTTGGGTGAAGACAAAAGAGGGAGAAATAAGTGATTTTTTTTTCATTAGTGTATTCTACTGATCACTTAGAAGAAACAGAGGATGAGTTTGGGAAATAGATCTCAAGCTTGGTACAGAAGCATGATGCAATATGCATGATGATAGGTGACTCCAAGTTCCAAAACAAAACAAAACAAAACTGTTGGAGCTTTCTTTCTACTAAAAGTTGATCAACTAATTTTTGTTTACTTCCTTTAGGTATAGCTTTATTCTTTGAAAGATGGAAGTACTAATATTTTCTTTGAGATCTGATTCCTGGCTGCTAGGTGGAAATAATGTGAATTTTTCAGGAAAGGGAAGTAACCACTTCATTTTAGAATTTATGAGATGTAAGCAGAGGAAAGTTGGACAGAGTATAGCATTCTACTTTTGGGACATAGATTTCAGTTATTCAGGGGAAAGCAGGTAGGATTCTATGAATTAAAGTCTTCTATGAAAATTAGATTACCAGGAATAGGAGAAGCTCTAGAATGAAAGTCTGAAGTATGAAAAAGAAAAACAGGATTTGTCTGAGAAGCCCAAAAAAGTGATACACAGGGAATTCACCAACCAACTTTTAAAAAACTGTATGGAATAACGTATAAATTACCATTGATTTCTTGGTTGCTAAATCCAATGATGTTTTCTCAATCCTCATTCTTCTATATTTCTCTTCAGCCTTTGACACTATTATAACACTCTCCTTCTTGATACTTTTTCTCAAGAGTTTTTTTGGGGACAGCATTCCCTCCTGATTCTCTTCCTATCCATATAACTTTTCATTCTCAGTCTCAGCAATGATTACAAAGTTAGCTTCACTTCAAGAATAAATCACTGTAAACTCATTTTTTGGACAGAATTAATAGACTAGTAATTGAAAAGAATGCTATGACTGTAGAATTTAGTTTTTGGTAATATTTCCTGCTATTTTTGTGGAGAACATGGAGAAACATATAGATTAGACCATAACCTTATTAGATAGTTTGAGAGCTCGTTATATGGCCATACTCAAAGAATAGTTTTTAATGGTTCAGTATTTTAATGGCAGGTTGCATCTAATGAATTGCTGTGCTTGCTCCTGTGCTGATGAATATTATTCGCAGTGACATCAATGATGACATATGTGTCACATCTTCAGCTAACACAAAAGTGGAAGAGATAGTTAACACATTAAGAGCTAAAAGAGTCAGATTCCAAAGGTTTCATCACCAGTTTAAACATTAGTCTGAATGTAATAAGACAATAAAAGCCAACATTTAGAAAGCACGGTAACATTTACAATATGCTTTATAAATATCTCATTTGATCCTCATAAGAACCCTAGAAAGTTGGTATTATTATTAGTATTCTCATTTTACACTTGAAGAAACCAAGGCAGATAGAAGTTAAGTGACTGACCCAGAGTTACACAGCCATGAAGTACATGAAGCTACATTTGAACTCGTGTTCCTAATCGCAAGTCTACTTACTCTGTTACTGGACCATCTTAGCTGTGTGAAATTTGATAGGAATAAATGTAAAGTTTTGTATTTAGTTATTAAAAAAATCAGCTCTAGAGATAGAAAACATGAGAATTCTGGATAGAAAACTATCTTTTTGAAAAGGATTTAGGAGTTTCAATATTCTACAGACAGAGTGAGTCAGCAATATCGAATGGCAGCCAAAAATTCTAATGCCATCTTCTGCTGCATTAAGAGGGGCATAGCTTCCAGGAATCGAGACATAATAATCCCATTGTATTCTGCCCTTGCTATAACTCTTCTAGAATATTACATTTAATTCTGCACACTACACTTTAAGAAGGCCAGAGAAACTGGAAAGTGTCCCAAAGATGTTAACTAAGATGGTATAGGGTTTTCTATTCATGACATTTGACAATAGGTTAAAGAAACTGGAGACAAAACTTGGAGGAACATTGCACATCTGCTCAAAAGCCATCATTTAGAGAAAGAATTTTATTTTAAGTTCCTTGAGGGCAGGGACAGTCTTGTTTCTTTTTATATTACAGAATTTAGCACAGGGCCTGGTATATAGTAGATGTTAAATAAATGTTTACTAATTAAGTTGTTCTATTTGAGCTGAAAGGGCAAAATCAGGAATAATGGAAGGAAACTGTAAAAAGCCAATTTAGGCTTGATATCAGGAAAAATTCAATCAACAGAAAAAAATCCTCATGATATTATTATTACTTTTTTTTGCTTTTTGCTGAGGCAATTGAGGTTAACTGACTTGCCTAGGGTCACACAGCTAGGGAATATTAAATGTCTGAGGCCAGATTTGAACTCAGATCCTCCTGACTTCAAGGGCTGGTGATCTATCCACTACACCACCTAGTTGCCTCTGATATTCTTCTTTAACATCTGAGGCTTCACTTTCAGAGGAGGACAATGAAGTAACAAAAAGCTTCTTTTATCTCAAAGAGTAACATTAAATGGCTCTCTTCCAAAAAGAATACATAGAAGAACTTAAAGACTTCAAAAATAAAATGACAGAGTTTGAGGGAAAAAAAATCTGAGAAAAACAGGATTGTGAAAAAAGTAGTTACATAATTAGAAAAGGAGAAACAGTTTTAAAGAAGAAAATAATTCTTTGAAAATTAGAATTGGAGAAGAGGAAGTCAGTGAAGCTATAAGAAATAAAAAAATAACAAAACAAAATATAAAGAATGAAATAATATATTAGATTGTGAAGCATCTTTAAGAAAAACAACAGGTCTGGAGAACAAATCAAGAAGCAACAATGAAGAATAAGTGGATTATCTGAAAACTGTGACCAGAAAGAGAACCTTGATACAACGATGCAAGAAATAATCCAAAATAATTGTCCTGGAGTGATAGAACATGAAGGGAAAGTAGAAACAGAAAAAAAATTCATCAATCCCTACCTTAAAGGGATCCTTTGTAGAAAACACATGGGAATAGTATGGCCAAATTTAAAAAAAAACCCAGATCAAAAAGAAAAATTTTCAAGAAACAAGAAAAAAAATTCAAATATGCTAGAGTTACAATTAGAATTGTCCCGGACTTATCAGCAGCTACAATAAAAGATTACATGTTTTAGAATCCTATAAAATGGCAATCAAAAGAACTAGGCCCTTCCTCAATTGATTAATGGTTAAGGGATATGAACAGACTATTTTCAGATGAAGAAATTAAATCCATTTATAATCATATGAAAAAATGCTCTAAATCATTATTGATTAGAAAAATACAAATTAAAATACCTGAATTACCACCTAACACTTCTCAGATTGACTAGATGACAAGAAAAAGTGATGATAAAAGTTGAAGGGGATGTGGAAAAACTGGGACACTAATGCATTGTTGGTGGAGTTGTGAGATAATGTAACTGTTCTGTAGAGCAATTTGGAACCATGGCCAAAGAGCTATAAAATTTTGCATACCGTTTGATCCAGCAGTGCTGCAACTGCTGGATCCCAAAGAAATCATAAAGGAAGGAAAAGGACCCACACATATAAAAATGTTTGTTGCAGCTCTTTTTTGTGGTGGCAAAGAACTAGAAAATGAGTAGATCCCATTAATTGGAGAATGGCTGAATAAGTTATGGTGTATGAAATAATGGAATATTATTGTTCTATAAAAAATGATGAACAAGCTGATTTTAGAAAGGCCTGGAAAGATTTACATGAACTGATGGTGAGCAAAACAAACAAAACAGAACCAAGAATACATTGATACAGTAACAGCAAGATTGTGGGATGATCACCTATGACAAACTTAGTTCTTCCAAGTAATTCAGAGGTGAAGCTAGTACTCCCAAAATGGAAAACACCATTCACAACCAGAGAGAAAATTATGGAGACTGAATGTAAATCAACACATGCTAGGTTCACTTTTTTTTCTCTCTCATAGTTTTCCCCTTTTGTTCTGCTTTTTCTCTCCAACATGATTCATAAGGAAATATGTAAAAAAAATGAATATATATAACCCTTCCAAAATGTTGTTTTTATTGCTTCTACATGTAACTTCGGGAAATAAAAAAGGTGTAGGGGGAAGAACTAAGCCTATGGCTAAAAATATCATATCCAGCAATATTTTCCATAATATTGATGCAAAAAAATGGACATTTAATGATTTTCAAGACATTCAACCAAAACCAAACTTAATAAAAATGTAACATATAAAAGCCAATTTGAAAGATTAATTTCAAGGATCTTAACATAGACACATTGTTTATGTTTTATACATGGAAATGTATGCCATTTGTTTATGGCTGACATCAGTAGTTGGGTAGCTCAAAAGAAAAGACTGAGGGAGAGTTGAGTATGATCTGACTCTAAAAAGCAAAACTGTTTAAGAAAAGGTAAAAATAGTAATTATGTTATACAAATGAAGTGCAGAGGAAAAATACATACAGAAGTATTAGAGAGAAGAGATCGCAGTTCTAAAAACCTACTCACATCAGGAATGGGTTAAATAGGAAACACTACATATATACATATACATATATATATATATATATGAAACACTACATATATATATATGTATGTGTATATATATATATATATATATACACCATAAAGGGTGCTATAAAGAACTAAGGGGGAAAGGAAGAGAGGAAGGAATAGGATGTTAGAGGCATAGAAGGATGTGTAGATTTATGACAGTGGAACAAGATGTGTAGATTAATAGGTAAGAGGTAAAGGAGGGGGAAGAAGCATAGCTTAAGGTAGGATTCAAAAGAGGGTTTAGATTATAGGAGTGGTATAAAGTGTGTAGATTCATGGGAATGAGATAAAAAAGGAAGGAAAGGGTAGGAAGGAGAAGATAAGGGAAGGACCTATGGGTGGGAAGAAGTTAAATAATTACAAGACAAATTAAGGAGCAGAATTAGAGTGAGAATTATCAGATAGGAAATAAGAGATATACAGAAGCACTACAACAAGAATTTACTAGAAAAAATAGGGCTACTAATCACTGATCTTAGACAAAGTCAAACTTAAAGATACAATAAAGAGAAAAATCATTATATGTCAGTCATTAATATTATTTTAGATGCATATTTACATATGGCTAAATGTACATACATATGTATATGAGTATGTGTTGGTATGTATGCATGCAGCTCTATGATTGTGTCTCTCTCTCTCTATATATATATGCATGTGAGATTGTGGGTGAGTATGAATGTAGATAGATAATGTATTAAATGTATCTGTACTTAATTGTAGACTACTTGGGGGAAAATGGAGTAGGTGAAAGAGGGGAAAAAAAAAGTAAAACGTTATCAGTAGAGAACAAAAGAATAACTTACCAAGAAGCAAAGAAAA
>JAJPUD010025478.1:0-17530 GCA_023553655.1 Myrmecobius fasciatus | reverse complement strand
TGCCCCTTCACTGCCCAGTGATTCTGAGGTGCCCCATCACTGTCCTGTGCCCCTGAGGTACCCCTTCACTGTCCTGTGCTTATGAGGTACCCCTTTGCTGCTTGGTACCCATGAGGTACCCTTCACTGCCCAGTGATTGTGGGGTACCCCATCACTACCCTGTGCCCCCTGAGGTGCCCCTTCACTGTCCTGTGCTTATGAGGTGCCCCTTTGCTGCCTGGTACCCCTGAGGTACCCTTCACTGCCCTGTGCCCCTGAGGTGCCCCTCCATTGGCTGGTACCTCTGAGGTGCCCTTCACTGCCTTTCGCCTCAGTCTCAGGGTCTGTGCAATGAGGGCATCAGAATATATGGCCTCAGGCCCCACCCAGCTCTAGACCGAAGCTCCCCCAGTTGTTGTGTTGAGACCAGGTGGGCTAGCCTAGGTGAGAAGCGCTGCCCAGCCCCCACCGGCCCAGAGTTCAGGCTAGCTCCCTCACCCAGCTAAGGGGGGAGATGGGACCCGCCAGCAACAAGGACAGATTAGCATTTGTACTGTTGTCTTGCTGGCAGCTTGTGTCTTCCTCCCCCAGGGCAGAAGGAAAAGCCCAAGCCCGGACCCTCCCGGGAGGGGAGGGAGATGCCCGTTCTTGCTTTCTCTTCTCAGCAAACCGGCCTTTGTCAAAGGCGGCCCTTGGGGAAGCCCAGAAAAGGTAGCCACAAGTAGCAAAGACAAAAACGGAGGTGGACTACGGAGCGGCGCTTGGAGATGCAGCTCAGCTTGGCCGGGATCTCTAAGCACTGCTTAGGATTCCACCAGGTTAAGTGACAGGGCGCACCCCGGGCACTCGGGCGTTTGCTGTCTGGTTTTCCCTTGGTATCTGCTTTGCAAGGTCCATTTTAGAGTTTCCCAGTGGGGCCGGCTGGTCCGAGGGGGCTTCTTTTAACCTAAGAGCCGCTTGTTCCATGTCCAGAACTGAAAGAGCAGGATTCTAGGGCAGCCTTGTCACTTCGGACAGATCCAGGCCTGGGCCAACATCTCTGACAGACCGAACACGGCGTCTTCTTCCTCCCTGAAAGGCTCTGGGGAGGGTACCCACATCAAACGGAAAAGGCCGGGGTCAAAGCATTTCCACGGCAACCTTCCCAGCCTCCCTTGCTGGAGACAAATCCAAGAAGCCACTTTTCCTTTCAATTTACTGTTCCCATTTGACAGAGAAGGAAACTGAGGCACAGAGGAGTTATCAAGGTCACTCAATCCATGGAAGGTGACGAGTCCAGATCCTTTGTTGTCAGAGTTGGGGGCCATCCTGTACTGGGGCTGCAGAGAGGCCCCGGCATGGTCAGGTTCCCCCTTCCCGGCCATGTTTTTCCTCCTCTGCATCCCCACAGCCGGGGAAGGATCCGGAGGAAGGGTCCCTGAGAAGACCCTTCCTAAATAGCTCCCACAGGCTTTTGGACTCTACTTCCCCCTTTGGGATAGGTGACGCCAGCTGTGGGCAGCTCTGGTCTCAGCCTGGTGAGATAAAATGATGGGGACCGGGCACACCAGCCCGTGTTCTGGCCCGGGGGGAACAAAGGAGGTGCAAGTAAGAAAGGAGCTTTTGGGGAAGAAGGGAGCTCCCTCCTGAAAAGAAGGGGCTCCCACCCGAGAGGTGCTAGTATCAAGGGCTGGGGGGGTGTTTCCAAGGCAAATGGGTCACCGGGGGACTCCACCAGAGCCCCTCGGTCAGCACCCAGGAAGGACCGGCCGCCTCCAGCCGTGGCCAGGCTCCCCACAGACCTGAGAGACCACACTGTCTCACAGTGTGGCAGAGCTTCGGTCTCTGAGCAAAGACCTTTTGTCACTTGCTATGGAAACCGCCCACTTGCGGGGCGCTTGGCTCGGGCTCTGAGCACCCCCAGGCCCCCGTGGAGAGCAGATTTGGCTCTTATGTAACCCATCTTCAGCTCTCTTCTCCTCCTGGGTGGCAGGAACAGAAGGCCAGCACCCAGGGTTAGCGGAGGAAGGAGCTGCAGAATCTGGAGCAGGACACATTTGCATCTATTTGCTCCGGGAACACGTGTGGGAGAGAATCAGGGTAAGGGACAGGCTGGAAGGAAAGCTCCCCAGGGAGCATGGGCACGGAAAGGGGGCAAAGACAGAAAGACATGAGGAGACAACGAAACAAACCGAACTCCAGTGTCTCCGGAGCCTGAGCCCTGGGCTAGAGACTCCCCCGAGACTTGGAGATCGACGCTACCGCGGGAGCCCTGAGTGACAATTCTGAGCCAGAGCCAAATGGTCCCCTGCCCTTTGTGGAAATCACCTTCTTTCTTCCACATCTGGGCACTGGACCGCTCAGGGATGTGCCAGTGAAGATACCAGACGTGGGGTCCCCACAGAGAGGGCACTGGATTTTCTATCAGACATATGAAAAGCGCCGCATCCCTCTGTCCACTACTTGGAATCCTTCTCTACCGTCAAGACTCAGCTGAGGGGCCTGATTGTCCATGATCCTCCCTGATTCTCACCCCTTCCCCTCCCCCACGCTCCCTTCTCCATCTTATATCCTCTGCTGAGGGTCGTACTTCTCTGTGAACATGCTGCATCCTCCCATATGTACCATTGTCCATCTGCTGCCCACAGAGTTGGGCTGTCCTTGGATGGTGGGCAGGGCTTGGATGGAGAAGTAAAAAAAGGCTCAGAACTGAAAAGGGGAGTGGAGGGCGTGCATTGAGAAACACCGGGGGGCTGTTACTGCCCTCACACTCCTGGCCCCAAAACCCATCTGTTTGGGAGGAACATCTCTGAATAAGGCTGAGAATGGAGGGACACTGTGACCTGTGAGGAAGCAAAACGGGGGTCATCCCAATGACCCAGCCCAGATCCCAAGGTCTCGGTGAAGCAGGCTGCCCGTCCCCTGACCCAGAGAAGGCAGAGAGGCTGAACGTGCAGCATAAGACACAGTTTTAGGCACAGCCACGGGAGGGGTTTGTTTTACTTGAGTCTGCAAGCCACAGACTCCTAGAATTTCCTCCTCAGAGGGCCACCTTTGGCCCCTGGGGTCCTTTGGCTTGACCAGTGGCCACAGCTACTTTTCAAGGTATGGCAGCGACATCATCTGGAAAGCATTTATTAACTACCTACTGGGTACCAGGCCCTGTGCTAAGCCCTTGAGATGCAGACAGAAAAGTCAGAGTCCCTGCCCTCCAGATGTTTCCATTTTAACACACACGGGAGGGGAGATGGGTATATGGGAAGGCCTGGAGGCCCACCATCTCAGACCATGCAGCTGTAGAGAGAGCCTGGCCCTGGTCCATGGCTCTTAGGCAGGGGGAGTGAGCGGGAGAGTCTGAATGCAGCCGAGCTCGGTCAGACGGAGCCAGGGAAGAGAAGGGGCCAGTATCTAGCCCAGAGGGGCACCCAGCACCAAAGGGGGACTGGGGAATGGGAGCTGGAGTCGGGAGGCTAAGGCAGCCTGAGGCAAGTCAGCCATCAAGGAGCAGGGCTCCCGGCTCCCGGCTCTGGTTCCAAATCCACCACTGGGTCTTGCCCAGGCCTTCCTGAGCCAGTTGGGTGGCAATGCTGGGCAAGTCTGCCAGGCCTGGCTTCCAGCCCCCAGCTCCTGCCTCTCCGGGGCAAACTCCCCTCTCAGGAAAGAGCTCCTTCTCAGACTGTGCAGGCCCAGGGGTGCTTGGGAGGAAAGGGAAGGGGGCAAGTTTCTTGGGGAAGGAAGGTTTTGTTTCCTTTGAGGAGAGGACGGTCTGCTCCCCAAAGGAGACCTGGCTAATCGCCCTATCTGGGTAATCTGGCACATGTCATGCCCCTCTCTCAGACTCTATTTCCCCATCTGTGCATGAGGGGCCAGCCCCAATAATCTCAAACATTTTATGATAATCTGTTCTTGGAAAAAAGATCTGGCGGACCAGAATCCTCTTCCTCCTCCTCCTCCTCCTCCTCCTCTCATTTCCTCTCCAGGGAACTGATTCTGAAGGGAGGAGCAAAGAAGAGCAGAAGAGGGAGAAGGGAGAGGAGGAGGAGGAGGAGGAGGAGGAGGAGGAGGAGGAGGAGGAGGAGCCTTTTCCTCCCAGAGGAAGCTGGGCAATGGCCTCTTCCCTAGGAGGTTCTATCTGGCTATCTCTAGATGAGGAAACTTTAGGGGCAGCTGCAGGGGTGTCTATCCCCTGACTCATGGGGAGCCCAACCCAAAGAGTAAACTTGTTTGGGGCTGGCAGGTGTCAGGCCCCGGCCACCAGTCTACCAAGGCCTGGGGCTACCCAGCCCCGGGGAGAAGAGTTGCCAGCTGGTGCTTTCTGTGGCTACCTGGGCTCCTAGCTCTCCCATTGGTCCACTCACACCTAAGGTCCCAGGGAAGATTATTCTCCAGTGTAGACACACGGTGGTACTGGGGTCTCCCACAGGGGGAAGAGTTGGCCCAAATGGGCTAAGGATTCCACAGCAAGGCAAGCAAACCCACAGGCTTCCCTGTCACCATAGCAACTGTCACTGTGGTAACAGGTGATGCTCGGACAAGGCAGGGGTGGAGAGCCCATGGGCTCCGGAAGGCCGACAGCCCTGGCAGACTTGCCCCTGAATAACTGGAAGAGAACGGCCATGGTGAGTTTTTTTGTTTTTGTTTTTTTTTTTACACTGGCTTTTTGTTTTTCCAAATACATGCAGAGACAGTTTTCCACATTCACCTTCGCAAAACCTCAGGTTCCTAATTTTTCTCTCCCCCCCCCCAGCCCATCCCTCCCCCAGAGGGCAGGCAATCCTGCAGGGGGGAAACATGAGCAATTCTTCTAAACATATTTCCTTATTTGTCATGCTGCACAACAAAAACCGGATCGAAGGAGGAAACAAACACAAGAAAGGGGAAAAGCACAAGCAAACACACAGCAACAGCACCAAAAAAGGAGAAAACACTGTGTTGGGATCCACACTCAGTGCCCAGAATCCTCTCTCTGGGTGCAGAGGGCTCTCTCCATCCCAAGTCTATTGGAATTGGCCCGAATCAGCCTCATCCATCAGAATTGATCGTCATATGGTCTTGTTGTTGCCGTGTACAATGATCTGGTTCTGCTCGTTTCCCTCAGCATCAGTTTCTGTAAGTCTCTCCAGGCCTCTCTGAAATCGTCCTGCTGGTCGTTTCTTACAGAGCAAGAATATTCCATAATATTCATAGACCATCATTTATTCAGCCATTCTTCAATGGATGGGCATCCCTTCAGTTTCCAGTTTCTAGCCACTACAAAAAGGGCTGCCACAAACATTCTTGCCCAGGTGGGGCCCTTTCCCTCCTCTAAGATCTCTTTGGGATATAGGCCCAGTAGAAACGCTGCTGGATCAAAGCGAATGCACAGTTTGATAACTTTTTGAGCATAGCTCCAAATTGCTCTCCAGAATGGTTGGCTCTGTTTACAATTCCACCAACAATGTATCAGTGTCCCAGTTTCCCCACATCCCTGGCACCAGTCTGAGAGGTGGGAAGTGGTACATGGTGGAAATTCTCCCTCTCTCCCAACACCCCAGGGAGGCGGTGATTGATTTCCAACAGCCTGAATGCCCATCGTGAGCCCCCAATGCTATCCCTACCTGCTGGTTGATCTTTGAGAAGCTTTGTGGGGTAGAAGAAAGGCTGCAGGAGCTAATTTGGGGGCAGATCTGGCTTCAGATCCTGGCTCTTCCTGACTGCCAGACTGAGGGCAAGTCCCTGCTTGCTGGACAATGTACCAGGAACCCTTGGGTCCCACCCAAAGCCATAAAAGTTTCCAGCATCCTTTGGTGAGGGGGCATCTCCCTCATCCTGAGGCAGCTGATCCCCCTCCCAGAGGACACCTCCCTCAGGAAACAGGCTCATCCTGACATGAAATGCAGACATCTTGGTCTCTCTTCTTCCCTTCCTCCCAGTTCTTCTCTCAGAGGGTGAACTGAGGAAGTTCGAAGCCTTGACGGCTGACAGAGCTCTCTGCACTCTGGCTTCCTCCTCTGTGAAATGGAACTGCCCCTTCCTCCTCCTGGGCTGGGGTGCTAGGAGAACCCACTGAAAGCATAAAATGCTCGAGACCAAGCTGCTGGTAGTATTGAGTTAGCATGTCCCTGCCACTCCCTCCCTTCTTGGTCACCCATGTCCCCGCCACACCCTCCCTTCTTGGTCACCCTACATCCCTCTGGACAGACTCTGTCCCCTTCAGCCTCTCCCTTGACCCTTTCTGGGCTGATCTCCACCCCTTTCTTCTTTGTGGTCAGAAGGCTCAGCCCCTTCCCTGGGGAGAGGCCAGAAGGCCACTGGGATCCAACGGAAAGACAGGGGTCGGGACCCCTGAGTCTCATGATTCTGATCATGGCCACTCTGGGCCCGACAAGTCCAACCCAAACCCAGCTTCTCGGGCCATAGTTTTGGATTGAGTTCTCCTGGGCCCATCCTGGCCAACACAACCTCCAATCACAGCCTGACTGGGAACAAGCTCGGCCCTCCCCCTGGGTTAATGACAGCAAAGCCCTTAGCTCTGGCTCTTCCTGGGGAGACAACGTTCCCCTGGGTGGGGACCCCAGGCACCAAGAGGGATTCTGTCCTCCGTCCCCACCCGCTGCGTCTGGGTCCATGGGCAGGGCTAGCAGGGTGCCCGCCCCCACCTGACCTGGCAGCACCAAGTCAGTATTGGAGGCGGGCTCTCCGAACCCAGGCCCAGGTAACCGAGACAAGACCTCCATAAGCCTCGGAGCCAGACCAAGCCACCGGAGCAGGCCTGAGGGGGTCTCCAGGCCCAGGGGGGACAAGCGGTGCTTGACCATGGATGGTCAGGCCCCATCTCAGACCTCCTCCCCTCCCTGGCTGCCTGGGAAGGATCCCCAGCCTGCTCTGTTCTCTGGTGAGAGCTGAACAAATGCCTTTAGCTTTGGGAGCAGGTGAAGGTGGGTTCCAAGCCCCGTCATCAGCAAGACCCCCAATGTTCCCGTGGACAGGGAAGTGTGCCCTTGTTGGGGGGAAGGGGGGAGAGAGGAAATCTGAGGGGGGGCTTCTCCACAAACTGGAAACAGTTATGGAAGCAACTTAGCCCATGACTTCAGAGCAAGCCCTCCCCTGGAGCTTGGGGGGCTCCCACACTGGACCTCCGGGGCTCAGGCAGGACCAAGAGCAGCTTCTGGGCCCCAGCAGGCTCCTGGAGGGGAGTGCCGTCCCATTCTCACTTCCAGCCTGTGCCCTTGGCCATGGGAGGCAGCGGGAACATTTGGCGAGGGGACCTCAGCCTGGGAGCCTCAGGTATCCCCCATGGGCCAGGCTTCCCAGGATCTCCTCTCCCCCCACTACTCTCTGGCTTTGGAACTTCCTCCTACTATACCAGACACCTGTCTGGCCATCTTTGACTCCTTACTGGCAGCCAGGCTCAGGGGCCTCCCTTGCTCCTCACTGGCAGCCAGGCTTGGGGGCTTCCCTCACTGGCAGCCAGGCTCAGGGGCCTCCCTCACTGGCAGCCAGGCTCAGGGGCCTCCCTTGCTCCTCACTGGCAGCCAGGCTTGTCCCTCGCTCCTCACTGGCAGTTCAGCTCTCCACAGCCAATCTGTTGCCCTGCCTTCCCAGCATCTATGACATCCATGCCCTTCTCAAAAGTCCTGACAGTTACCATGGGCAGGTCCTGATCACCAACCACCTCCCATCATAGCTGTTAACAGCCTCTCTCTGCCCTTTCTCCCCACTTGGAGCCACCTGCTAAAATGATTTTCCTCCAACACTCCCCTCCACTCCTACACAACCTCAAGAAATGTCAATGGCTCCCTATTGCCTCCAGCATCAAAGATCAAATCCTCGGCCCTGGAAGGTCTCAGCCAAGCTGCCTTTCCCATCTTACTGCCCTTCTGGGAACTCTGTAGACACTCCCCACTGCCTTTGTTACTGCTCCTCATCTCTGGTCTCCGTGCCTTTGTACCGGCCGAACCTCCCACCCCACAGGGGGCTCCCTGCCTCTTCCTCTTCCTCTCCATTTCTAGGATTCTCGGAGCACTTTTCTGGTGTCACATCACGTGGCTCCTCCTTCTGGAGCCTTTTCGGTTCTCGACCTTTTTTGCCTCCGGGGATGGTGTGTTGCCTGTCTCCGAATCTCCACCGGGATGTGCTTTCTCCCAGCCTAGACTATAAGCTCTCGGAGGGCAGGGTCTGTTTCACTTTTGTCTTTGATTGGCTGGCTCCCGAAGGCTACATTTAAGGGGCTCATTAGGGCATCATTAATTAATTAGGGCGAGTGAATGAATTAATGAAATGCAAGAATGAACAAAGCCAAAAAGGTCCAGCTCCTTCCCGGCTGCGGCCCAGTTTGCACCGGGGCTAATCTTCTGGGGTATGGCTGGGGGGGGGGGGGCAGCCACATCCAGAGGGGCTTCCTAGTTCCCTGAGAATCCACCTCTGCCTCTCTGGGAGCCGGGGAGAGGGCAATGAGACCACGGGGACGGTGCCCAAGGGGAGTCGTCTGCCCCTGCCAGAGAACAGAAAATGGGGGGCAGGGATGGGCAAGGAAGCCCTGTCCTCCCCGGATGAGCTCCCAGCTGTTCCCCACACCCTCCTGAAATCCAAGTCCGGACCTGGGAGCCAAAGATGTCATTTCCCTAGGGGAAGGTGAGGGTCGGTCGTGACCCGATTCTGCCCCCCTGAGGGTGGGACCCTTGACCTTCCCGGATGAGCTTGTGTGTCCGACCCCCAGCTGGAGAACAAGGATCTGCCCTGGACGGGAGTAGTCCGGCCCTTTCCCCTCCTCCCCTCCCTCCCCCTCCCCAATGAATGGAGTGACCTTGAATGAGGTCCCGTCTGCCCCCGCGGAGCGATTCCATCTCAGCCCTTTTCCAAAGGCAGCATCTCTACAGCAGAGACAAGAACGGCTATTTTTAGGTCCCATTTCTGGACTCTGTCTCCCAGCCCTGCTCTCTAATTTAACTCCATCCCCCCAGGGGCAGATCAGCTCTTGACTGCAGCCAGCCCCACCGGAGCAAGCTGTGTTCGTGATGTAGCCTGCAGAGACTGCGGATAAATCAGCCTCCCCCACCCTCGCGCTCTGTGCCTTTCCGGCTCCCTCTCCTTAGATTTCGGGAGGGAGAACAATGAACGACTTTATTGTTGGCAGGAAAGTAGGGCAGAGGGCACCATCTCCCACTTTAGACCTACTAAGTGAGAGCGGGGGAAGAGGCCGGAGGACGGCAAGGGACGGCAGATTCCCAAGAATGAGGAGCAGGGTGAGGGAGAGCTGAAAACCAGGATTTTTCCCAACCAAACTCAAAGAGAAGAAGAAAGGAAGAGAAAGAGGGAGGGTTTAAGAAGAGCTTTCTAGGGCCTAAGGACTTCTCTGGCTGCCTGGCTAGCTGGGAATCTAAAATCCCAGAAAGCTGACATAGCCCCTAGGGCTATGAGCTAAAGACTGAGACCCCCCTCCCTAAAGCAGAAAAGGCTATGAAACAGCTCAGATTTGTAAGAGAAGCAGAGACCAATCAGAGGGCGGCTCAGCAAAGACACTAAGAGACAGCACACAGTGGAGAGAACAGACCAGCAGAGGATCCCAGAAGTTTGCAGCCCACTGTGTCAGCAGAGATTGATTGCAGGAGGGGCAAAGCCCTCTGAGAGGAAGTTGTCCTCGTCACGTGTAGCTTCTGGCCCTGTGGAGAAGGGGGCACGTAGGCCATGTGTTCTTTGGCCAGATGTGTTCTTGACGTGTACCTGGTCTCGGCTTCCCCGTGCAGCTCCCACGGGAGCTCTCTGCACTGCTGTTCCCTGGCCATCCTCCTTCTCTGCTTCTGGGACGGGTGCTGTAGGGATGTGAGAGAGAGCATCCATGCTATCGGGAGGGAAGTTTGTGTTTTGTTGCATCATTCACCCTAGTCTCTTTCTTTGGATTAGGGTCCTTCTGGTTTAAAAGACAATCGGTGGGGGCCGCTAGGTGGCGCAGTGGATAGAGCACCAGCCCTGAAGTCAGGAGGACCTGAGGTCAAATCTGATCTCAGACACTTAACATTCCCTAGCTGTGTGACCCTGGGCAAGTCACTTAACCTCAATTGCCTAAGGGGGGGGGGAAGACAATCGGTGCGGGCTCATGAACATTGGTCACGAGTGAATGCTAACCCAAAGCACGGTTTGAATGTGGGATGGCTTTCAAGGGGTGAGAGGCCCCCCAACTGAAGAGTAAACAGAAAGAACTCCAGGATCCACTCTGATTAGTGTGTGTCCTCCCTCATCAGATCTCACCCCTCCACTGCTTTGTGGACCTAGAATCCTGTGTCTCATTCAGCCAGTGTGAGTTCCTCCTATCTCTCTGACGTTCTTGTTCTATCACCCTATGATAGCCTCCATTTTTAGCATTCTGTGTTCTATGTTCTAAGATCCACTCTGGTTCCCACATTGTGTTCTGTGGTTGGCAGCCCTCCTGTTCTGACATTCTGTGTTCTAAAGGAAGAGATTCCTAATCGAAATCTCTAATGCTCTCCCATTCTGAGGTTCCTCCCAGCATTAACGTTCTGGGCTCTATATCCTAAGGACCCCCAGTGCCCTCACATTCACGGTTCTGACCAGCTTCTTCTATTCCAGCATTCAGTGCTCTTTGTTCTGAGTTCCCAGCTCTGGTTTTCATGGTTGCCGGATCCCACCAGCAGGTTCCATGCCTTCTCCCCTGGCAGCTTTCTCAGGGATGGAGCAGCCCTGTCCTTGGTTCTGGGCCTGACCCAGCCCTGACCTCTTCCTCTCTCTGGGCTGCCTGGAAGGCTGGATTTTCCAGCTCTAGCCTGATTGCCACAAGGCTGGCCACAGGAGCTCCCCTGCTTTTGCCTTTGTGCCCCCAGTGCCTAGGGCAGAGAAGGTACCAGCTTGATTTCTTACCTTCCTGTAAAGTCCCTTTTAAAGGCTCTCTTGGCCCCCCACTTGGCAGAAACCAACCTCTCCCCCCCCCCTTCTCTGCTTCTGCTGCAGCTTTAGACCTTCTGCCGGTCCAGGAGGAGTGGGATAGAGACAGGGTGCCCCTCCCACTCCCACTCCCTCCTTATCTCCAAGGAAGTTATCCAAGGTGCTGAAGCCTCTGGGTCCTGCTGACAGCCCTCCCCTCATTGCAGCTTCTCCCCTCTCCCCTGCCCAGGCCCAATGGCAGACCTGACTTCCTCCTAACTTCCTCTGGTCCCATCCCCTTCTTCTCTAAAGAACTTTAGTGGCTACTCCAGGCCTACAGTATCAATTGAGCACCTGCTGTATGCAAATACCCTGGCTGGTTATTACACCAGGGTCCTGCCCTCTTCAACTGTCCCCTAGGTTTGTCTGCTTTCCCCCGGAAGTTTATAATACCTTTTGGACAGGGATGAAGACCCAGAGCTGTCTTCCTCATCTCACCGCCCAAACTCTGCTGCTCTGGAAACACTTACTGTGGGACCCTGTTGTGACCGTGTATGAGTTGCAGGAGGAAGACAGATTGACCCGGAGGGGCCTGAGTCCTCCCCCACCCCAGGCCACTTGTATCCTAACAGAGAACATGGAGTTTCCAAGACCCAAGAAAAGAACTCTCACATGTTTCCTTTCTGGGCAGAGTGAGTGGCCATGGAGGGGGCAGAAGGGGACACTGGAGGACTTCTCAGAGCACAGCACCAGGGGGCCACACAGTCTGCCTATACATGGGCTGATTCGGGTTGAAAGTGGGAGGTCGGGGCAGTGTTTGAGAATATTCCACAGCCCCACTTCCAACCCTCTTTTGGGAAGTTTGCTCCTCCAGGAAAAGATATGACCTGAACTCTGCAGTGGTCAGAGACCCTGGCAGAGAGGGCTCCTGGAGTCGGCGATACAGCTCTTTTCTGTTCTTTTCTGGTCAGAAGGAAAAAAATGACCCCAAAATGGCCCAGCAGGCGAGGAGTGACTTTCCCTCCTTGCCAGAATCTGCTTGTTTCAGAGACGATTTATCACCGGCTGCCCTGAAGTTATTGGGCTCAAATGTTTAAAATGTGCCCAAGTCTGGGTCTTGGATGGGGGCCCAGGAGCTCGGGAGCTATTTCTGGCCCATTCTCTGGAAAGTTCTGAATTCTTCTGAGAGTTATTCTTAGTCCCGGAGAAAGGCTGCTGACCTGGGCATCTGAGGTGACCCGGCTAGCCCAGATTCCCAGATTCCCAGAGCCTCTTCTCCAAAGAGATCCAACAATTCCCCAAACATCGGGGAAGGGCCTTCCATTGCCGGGCATCCCGTAAAGCATGAGGATCCCAGGACAAAGAAGGAAGTCTCTGCTCAGAGAGCTTCCAGGCTTCTGGGGAAGCAGTATGGGCACCAAGAAGGAATACGAGCCAGGCCAAGGATCCAGCTATTGGGGATGAAGGGGTGGACCCAGTATGGCTGCTCAGAATGGTGGCACCCCGCTGAGCCTGGAGGGAGTTCGCCATCTAAGACGTGGCTCCAAGGAGGGAGAACACTCTAGGCTTGGAGGATGACATGGCATGTTTGGGAAACAGCTTCCAGGCTGGACTGATGTGGCCAACCATGGAGTGAAATGGGGCAGAGGAGGAGGTTTAGGGAAGGCAAGGCTGCTGGGAGCATGGAGGCAGCAGGGAGCTCCTGAAGGCTAGGGGGACTCAACCCCATGCCTTGGGGCAATGATTTTGGCAGATTGGGGGGCCCCTTCCTCCTCCCTGGGGCTCAGTTTCCTCCTTTGTACAATAAGTGAGGCACTTGATAGTCTCTAAGCTCTCTCCTGGCTCTGACGTTCTGATCCCTAATTAGATTCCTGCCATGTCCAAGCACTGGGCTAATGGGGCTGAGCTCCTTGTTCTGGGTAAATGACCCCACGGGCCCTATTGTAGCCAGACCCTTCTTCACAGGCTTCCTGGGAGCTAAGGAAGTCTTGGACTCTGCTTTGGTTGGCCTGCCACAAGCCAGGAAGAAGAGTCCCCCTGTTGGGGACGGTCGGTGACTGCCAATAGTTCCTCTGAGCTCAGGGCCAGGCTTCTCCTTTGGGGACAGCCTGGTGAAAATCCTTTGTCCCTGCCCCTCAACCACTGCCAGGCTGAGCCCCGGCATCCTAGGGGAGCTGGTTACAGGGCAGAAAGCATTCGCTATGGGAGGGAGCAGAAGCAAGCAGCTGAGCTACCAGAGGAAGCTGGTCCCTGTGCTAGGGAAAATAGAGACAATCTATCCAAGGACTATAGCCTGCAAATGGGAGGAAGGTGGGGGAGGTATAGGCTGAAAGGAAGCTGGACTGAGCAACATAAGTATCGATCCTGGTCCCAAGAACAAACAGGAGAAAGTGGGATCCTCCAAGGGCAGAAAGCTGCAACATGTAGCAAAGCCAGTTACTGTGTCACTTCTTTGGGCTTAACTTTTTTTCTTTGTTACAAGTAAGATGAAGGAGGGGAAGAAGGCTGGGGAAAGGGAGGGAGTATATCCCCAAATGATTTCATTGCTGAAACCAAAGAAAACAATAAAACTTCTTTTAAGAAATAGAATGATGTGAAAAGGTGCTCCAAATCATTATTGATCAGAGAAATGCAAATTAAGACAACCCTGAGGTACCACTACACACCCGTCAGATTGGCTAAAATGTCAGGAAAAGATAACGATGAATGTTGGAGGGGATGTGGGAAAACGGGGACACTGATGCATTGTTGGTGGAGCTGTAAATGGATCCAGCCATTCTGGAGAGTAATTTGGAACTATGCTCAAAAAGTTATCCAACTGTGCATCCCCTTTGACCCAAGAGTGTTTCTACTGGGCCTCTATCCCAAAGAGATTTTAAAGGAGGGAAAGGGCCCCCATGTGCAAGAATGTTTGTGGCAGCCCTTTTTGTAGTGGCTAGAAACTGGAAACTGAAGGGATGCCCATCCATTGGAGAATGGCTGAATAAATGATGGTATATGAATGTTATGGAATATTATTGCTCTGTGAGAAACGACCAGCAGGACGATTTCAGAGAGGCCTGGAGAGACTTGCAGGAACTGATGCTGAGTGAAATCAGCAGAAGCAGGAGAACATTATACACAACAACAAGACTATACAATGATCAATTTTGATGGACATGGTTCTCTTCAACAAAGATGTGATTCAAACCAATTCCTATTGTTCAGTGATGAAGATAGTCATATACATCCAGAGAGAGGCCTGAGGGAACTGAGTGTGAACCAGAACACAGCATCTTAATGCTTTCTGTGAATATTTCCATGCATTTTGTTTTCCTTCTTAGGTTGTTTTTTTCTTCTTCTCTTTCTAGATCTGATGCTTCTTGTGCAGTAAGATAACTGTATAGATATGTATACATGTATTGGATTTGTCATATAATTTATCCTATTTAGCATGTGTTAGGTTATCTGTCATCTAGGGGTGGGGGGTGGGGGAAAGGAGGGGAAAAGTTTGGAACAAAAAATAGTTTTTGCAAAGGTCAATGTAGAAAAATCACTCATATATTTTGTAAATAAAAAGCTTTATAAAAAAAGAAATAGAATGATGGGGAGAGAGACAAGGGAGGAAGAAAGAGTATCAGAAAAAGAAAGAAAAAACAAAGAAAGAAAGAAAAAGGAAGGAAGGAAGGAAAAAAAGGAAGGAGGGAGGGAAGGAGGAAGAAAGGAAGGAAGGAAGGAAGGAAGGAAGGAAGTAAGGAAGGAAGGAAGGAAGGAAGGAAGGAAGGAAGGAAGGAAGAAAAAAGAAAGAAAGAAGACAACATAAGACTCCTTTTTAACTCAACAAGGGCAGCAGCAGTTCTTTACTTTGACTCCTTCCTACCTATAGCCCTGCCACTGACAACTTCCTGCCCAACCTAGTGGTGTCCTCAGGGGCTGGCCAGCAGGAAAGGAGGAGACAAGGTCCTTTTGGGAGGAGAAGAGTGAAAGGACAATGACTCAAAGTCCACCCAGAGACAACATCCCACCCACTCCTGGGTGGGGCAGCAGGGGAAATATTGCATCGAGGGGCCTCTTGGGTCCCCAGCCTGGTGCAGCTCCCCTGGACAAAGCCTTCCTGCCTCCCTGACTGTTGTCTTTGACCAGCTGACATTTCCTCATGGCAAACACAGAAGACAGGTCAGTGACATGTTCCCACTGAGCAGATGGAGAAGTTGAGTCACTGAGATGATGCTAACAGCTTTTTAAATCCAAGAAAATATCTCCAGGGTATTTGCCAGAACAGCTCATGAGAGCTGATTGTTAAATTTTCAGTGTGAGCATTTACAGCTCACAAATCAAACATGCTAATGAGGGCTTGATTTCTTATTTTGTGGATGTCTAGACAATGTGCTAGAGAACATTAATCATGCTTAAAAGTGTCTCCCTTCCTCTGAGAACCAATTAAATATTTACCATCTCTCTGCTTTGTGTCCCAAGTCAGGCCTGCCTTATGTCTGGCCTTGGCCAGAAGCCCAGAATCCAAGACCCTTCTGACATCAGAACGGGAACCCTGCTTCCCCAGCATCCCTGAGCCAGACTCAGAATGTTGGAGCTGAAAGAGTTCCTGGAGATTCTCTAGAACCCCTCGTTCTATGAAAGATGAAGCTGAAACTCAGAGAGGGTGAGCTACTTGCCTGAGGTCATACAGCCAGAGAAAAAAGGAGACAGAGCTTGGTTTCCATCATGCTGTGCCCTGACACCCCTCCTCTGGCCCTCCGGCCTCTCCCTTCCTCTCTGCTGCAGGGAGCAGCCTTCTCCAAGGCCCTCCAGCCCCAGCTCCTGCCCTTCTGCTGAGTTTGGAGAAATCCCTCCTTCCCTTCCTCAGTTGGCCAAGGATGAGCCTGCTATGAGATGAGCCCTCTATGAGATCCAGAACAGGGGAACTGGGAGAAGAGGCTGAATCAATCACCCCATGGTGGTTCTCACTCCCTGGCCCCTCCCAGCCCAACCAGTTCACAGTCTGGGGACTGCAAAAGGAGCCAATCAGCTGAAGACAACTGGGGGGGGAGGGGGGCTCCTGAGCCCAAAACCCCTCCCTGCCCCTCTCTAACTGCTGTCCTTCCTCTCTGGGACCTCAGTTTCCCACTCTGTAAAGGGAGACGGGGCTTATTTGGTTCTCAAGATGGCTCTCTTTGTTCCTTTCATCCTAAACTGGTATGTCCAGTGCCCACTGGCTGCTGACATCACCCTGCTGGCCAGCGGCCAGACCCTCTAGTGTTTTAAGAGCTCAGAAAACAGGGTTCAGCTGTCAGCCTTCCTGGGAAAGGATTAGAAGCAAGCAGACTGCCCCAGAGCCTGGGCTGGGGGTGCTCTTGGGACTTACTAAAAGTGGAGAGAAGCTGAAAGAGTCTGCCCCCCCCCAGCCCTTGACAAAAACAGCCCTTTTCTAATTTCCCAGAAGTTCTGTTTTCCTCTGCTGGAGGGTGGGGGTGGGGGACAGCTTTGTGCCAAGCACCAGCTTTGCCCAGAGAGGCCCTTGGCCCGGCTTGGACAACTGGGTGCCCACTGGAGCTCTGAATCATCCCAGGGCCAGGGCAGAAAAGCCCCTGCAGCTGCTAGTTCTGGGCTGAGGATTTATGTGGCGCCAAATGCTTTGCAGAGGGCAGATTGTCCTGAGAAAGGCAGCCCGGACCCCATCCCTACCTCGAACTCTCACCCTCCTTGCCGTGGCTCTTGCGTTCATGAGCAGGTGCCCTAAGTGAAAGGGCTAGTCATGTAGCCCTCCCCACAGGAGAGAAGTGCCAACAAGGAGGTGGGGAGGGAGGCGGGCGCTCCCACAGCCACCAGCTGCCAGCTGCCTATCTCGCTACCCTCCCTCAAATACCCAGAATCCCAGAGCTGGAGAGCACAAGCAAGCTGAAAACAATTCTTCCTTACACATTACCTAGCAAGAGGTCAGCAGCCCCTGCTTAACGACCCCTCAGGAGGGGCCCCCACCTCCTGGGCAGCCTGTTCCACACTGGGATGACATCTCATGATTATGTCTTATGTCCAGCCCAAATCTGTCTCCCTGTAACTCTCCCCACCCCAGCCCCAGCCCATGCCCGGGGCCCGATTTTGTCAGTTGGGCCCAAGCAGAATCCGGCTGCTCGCTCTCTCTCAGGTGGCTCCCTGCCTGCCATCTTCCCCAGCAGACACACAAGAAAGATGTGGTCCTGAAGCTGGGACTCATCCGGCCAAGTGTCAGCCATAGCTCCATGCTCCAACTGTCTGCCAAGCCCTCCAAGCACTCTTGTTGTGACCTAGAGGCCCCACTGGCTCCTTTCTTGGATTTGTTCTGGACCACCAGGGAGCTCGAATGTTCTTCTTCTTCCCTTCCTCAGAGATACAGCTCCTCCAAGCCTAGGGGACACCCAAGCAGTTTTTTCCACCCCCCGCCTTTGCAGGTCAAAACCCCTGATTAGATGTTCAAGGCTGCAGAAAATGTTTGTTATCACCCCTTCCTGGAGGCACTCCATCCCTGGCCAGGAGCCCAGTATTCCCCTATTCTAAGTCAGGATACAGAGACCCAGAGCCAACTTCTCCAACTTCTCTTCAGTCTCCTTTCCTAGATTATCAGCCATGTTTCTCCCCCATGTTTGGGTACCCCCAAGACTCTATCCTGGACCCTCTTCTCTCTATGCCCATTAATTTGGTGATCAGATGTTCTCTCTCTCTCTCTCTCTCTCTCTCTCTCTCTCTCTCTCTCTCTCTCTCT
>JAJPUD010025477.1:862-17531 GCA_023553655.1 Myrmecobius fasciatus | reverse complement strand
CCTTGAACATTTCCTTCCCCTAAAGGTACATGCTGCCTAGTGCTCCCAACTCTAACCCACTGGTACATGAGAGATATTTTATACATTATTAGCTAGTTTAAATAACTTTAAATTTAAATCTGAAATACATTTTCAAGTGTTTTAGTAAAATAACTTGAAATTCCATATTTGGAGTAAGAAGTCCACTGGGATAAAGTAAAGATACTTTAGTTTGTTGTCAAAAATCCTCATGGAAACAATCCCTTCAGCTTCAGGTCATTCCCAGGTAGGTGTTTGAGTGCTAAGAGAGTTTGCTGGGCTTCTGTCTCTCTCCCCTGCCTCTCCCCCTGCTCATCCTCTTCCCTACAATGCCTGTCTTCCACCCCTTGTCCCCATGCCAGCTGTCTCTTTGGCCCTTTTATCCCTTGTCTCTTTACTCTCTGTACTTTATTACATTTCCCTCTGCCAATAATGGTCTCTCTCATTCAGTACCCAAACAATCAGACATATCCGCCCCAGTTTTATAAAGTCATAAATCAATTGTCAATTCCCTAAAGAGCCCTTCATGATTTTTTGTTTGTTTGTTTTTGCTGAGGCAATTGGGGTTAAGTGACTTGCCCAGGGTCACACAGCCAGGAAATGTCTGAGGCCAGATTTTAACTCCTGACTTCAGGGCCTGTGCTGTGTCCACTACACAAACTAGCTGCCCAAGTACCCTTGATGTTTTCTAACTTGATTTACTCAGAAAGCTTCTAGGGATAAGCTAGGCTTATTAGACTATAAAATTATAAGCACATCCAAGTTAAAAACAAAACAAGACAAAAAAACCTTAACAATAAGTTTTGTATAGAGAGATATCAAACAATTTCTTTATAGATGTAATTCTAAAATTTTAGAGTTATTAATTTAGTATTCATGGACAATAATGAGAAAAAAATCTGGGTGAGGCAATGGATAGAACACTGGCCCTAGCATCAGGAAGAATTATGTTGAAATCAAGACTCAGACATGTAACTAGCTATGTGATCTTAGGCAAGTCATTTGATTTCTGTCTACCTCAGCTCTCTTATCTGTAAAGTGGAGATAGTAATGGTACAATGTTGTGAGGACAAAAAGATCATATTTTAAAAGTGCTTTGCAAATCTTAAAGCACTATATAAATGCTAGATAATTATACAGAATATCATAGTTAATCTTACCATGAATTAAACTGTCTGAAGTAGGAATTAAATTTGACCAGGGTATGAAATCACAATTCTGAAAATCCACAAAATAACCAAAGATTGTACGTTCTCCTGTTGGCAAGCGGATGCCTAACAATATTTGAAAGAGGCAAAACCAGTTAAAGAATATCATGGAATTAGAAATCTACTCTTGACAGGGCCCATAGAGGGCATCTAGTCCAACCCACTCATTTTACAATTGAGGAAACTGAGGCCCCAAAAGATTAAGCTACTTAATTTATTAAGCATGAGAACTAATAATAATAGCTAATATATAGTGCTTACTATGTGTGAAGCACTGTACTAAACACTTTGCAAATATCTCATCTGGTCATTATAATATCTCTGGGATATTGCTGTTATCATCCTCATTTTACTGAGGCAAAAGGAGATTAAGTCATTAAGGGTTGTACAGCTAGGAAGAGCCTGAGGAGAGATTTTAACTCAGGTCTATGTATAAACCCAGGGCTCTATTTACAAAGACACCAAGTGGGATTTAAACCAATCATCCCTTCAGTCCAGAGCACACACGTTGCTCCAGTGCTCCTTCCAAGGTTCATTGATGGAATGTACTTCAGAAACTATAGAATATATACTTGAAAATGATTTTTTGATACCTATTTTGTTACTCTGTATAAAAGTCTTTTAAAAATTAATATTTTTTTCTCTAGTTACATGTAAATATTTTTTTAACATCTGTTTTTAAAATTGAGTTCCTTCCTTTCTCTATTGAGAAGACACAATGTTATATAAAACATTTTTTGGAATTTCTTTGGAGGATGGATTGGAATGAAGAGAAACTTGAGAGAGACTGATAAAGAGGTTATTAAACTAACCCAGGCAAAAGATTAAGAGAATTTGAATTGGAGTGGTTATTGTGTAGGTGGAATATAATTGTGTAGGAAGAATATAATAATAGCTGTTGGTGAGAGAAATTGTTAGATTTGGCAATTGCTTAGATACAGAAAATGACAGAAGTCAAGAGTCTAGTATCACAATGAGATTTTGAATTTGGGTGACTGAAAGGACGGATTCAACAGAAATGGGGTAGCTAGGAAGATGGTTAGGTTTTTTTTTTTGTTGTTGTTGTTATTGCTGAACTCTTCTGTAAAACTGGTTGGAGGTCATGATGAGTCCTGTAAAAACTCCCTAAAACATTTTTAAAAAGGTATTCATACTCAAACATAAACAAATTTTACTTAAGACTTAGAATAAAGGGAATACAAAGTTCAAATTGCCATTTTTGCTTAATTTTGCACATATCAGAACATACCATATGGTGGATCTCCTCCAAACAATTCATGAACAAGGTTGTCGAAATCATAGGTTATTTTCCGGAGAGCTGCAAATCCATGCCCTGAGCCAAACAGGATATCATCTTCATGTTCATCTTCACGTTTCAAAATTCCTCCAAATGACCAAGTAAATGCAAACACAAAAAGCTTATCAAGCATTAGACATAATTTTTCAGGATTTCTCTGAAGAAACCATTTTGATGTTCTTTCTTGGTCAGTGAGAACAGTTCTGTGACATGGAATGAAAGTATTTGGAAGCACAGAGAAGGAATGAAAGGATGATAAAGAAATCATTTCATTAATTTATTCATATACTTTTGCTTAAAAATTGTCATTATTAAATATTTCTGTAGCATTAGGTTAAAAAAAGTGTAGTTATGAAAACTTAAGAGTTGACATTATTTAATTCTTTAATGGTGATCCTATGACAATTATTTCTTATTTAAAAAGATAAGATATTACATAAAAGGAATGTTCAAGTCTTTACAATATTTAGTTTATCTTTTTTAAATAACATTTGCAAATTTTGGGTTTTCCTTTCTTCTAGATGAAACTTGATTTTTAAATATGCAAATATGAAGCATAGGTGATTTTGTTATTATCAGTAAAAGAAATCTTGCTGTTGAAATTCCCTCTATCAGAAGATCAATATGTTTATAACTCAGTAGATTAAGTCCCAGGGAGGTACCTTGGATGTTGGCAGGTTAAGTAAGTTGCCCAGTTTCAGAATGAGCCTCAGAGCTGTCATCTAGATACAGGCCTTTCTGATCACAAGATTATGAACTCTTACTAAACCAAACCTATATTGTTTTTTAAATTGTTTTGTGTGTAAAAATATAATAATTAAGAAAAAATTATTTCTTCTTTCTAGCTCAAAGAATTTCAGTTTCTGAGGTCACTTAGTACAACCTCTGGCTGAACAGAAGTTCTCCTGTACAAGAGATTCAGTATCTGAGTCTTTGGTCCTGAATTGGGTCTTTTGAGGATGTGGGCTTCTTGTTAGTGGGTTTGGTCCTAGAGGTTAGGACCCAGATGCTGAAGGTCCTGATTCTAGGGATGAAGATGACTTTTGTCTAAGGCATAGATCTGAGTGATCTATGTGAATGAAATATGTGAATGAAGCTTTGATTTCAACATATCTAGTTCATCAACAATGGCTTTTCCAGATCTCAGCACAGTGATTATAAAACTGAGCTGCTGAGTTGATACACTGAGTTGCAGGGTAGCAGAAGTCCCCAGGATAGTAGATGGCAATAGAAAGAGAATAAAATGACTCAGTACAATGGCAAATTTGAACTGCAATGAATGTGAGAGATGCTATAGACCAGAAGAATAAACATAATTTTGATTTTCAGAAAAAGGGAAGCAAATACATTTTATAAATCAGTAGCATCAAATTAAAATAGAAACAGAGTATCACTAAACCATGCCTAAGAATGCTTTTGAGCCACATATTGATTTGGAAAACCACATGTTAATATTATCTATGCTTCAATATATTTTGTTAAATATTTTCCAATTACATTGAATATGGTTTAGGTCACACTTGGGAGTGTTGCACACCGTGTAGGCTTGCAGGATATATGTGTTTGATACTTCTGTTATAACCTATAGATTAGCCAGCTAAGTGCCAATTTCTGGCAAGAGATTTTGTGCACTTCTAGAATAGAAACAGTGATAATGAACAACAATAAGTCAGACTGAGCTAATTTCTTGACAATGTTATGATTGATACATCAGGGTATGTTGCAGGTACATTTTAGCTAAGCATTTGGCAAGATATTTCACTTGCCAACAGACAAAATGGAAGAATGCCATCTAGAAATTCTAAATAGGCAATGTTGAGTCAAAAGTAATGGGAGAAAATTTCATAGATTTAAATTTAAAATTCTCTATTTGGGTAAAAACAATAAATTTCTCAAGTACAAGGTTGGGATGGCTAGATAGAGTTGTTTGGAAAAAGAGCCATGGATTTCAGTCTGAATGAAAAGTATAATATAATCACTCCAAAAGCTAATGTGACAAACGACATTAAGGAAGACATGGTGTCCAGAAAGGGGCAGGTGATGGTCAATCAATTAATGGGCACTGATCAGTCACCTTTTATTTACCTGGCACTATGTTTGCACAGGAGTTAAAATTTAAAAAAAAGAAATGATCTATACTTTCAAGGAGCTAAACATTTTGCTGCACCTTATTATGGTCAGATAATATAGGAAGCATTTCATTCAGTCCTGGGTATCACATTTTAGGGAGAACATTGGGAATAAAGAATCTACAGGAGACTAACCAGGATAGTGAAGGGCTTACAGAGCAAGCCATGAGGAGTATCTGAAGGAACTAGATCCATTTAAGCTCTAGAGGAAATACTTCAGTAGGAAATGATATGGTTTTCCAGTATTTGAAAGGTTGACATATGATGAAGGGATTACCCTATGAAGTTAGAATCAGCCCTCAGAATTTTTCAAAGTAGCAAAATTTAGGTTTGATGTTAGGAAAAAAAAACTTCCCAACAGTTAGTTATATCAAGAGGAATTGGCTGCCTTAAGAAGGAATGGGTTTCCCTTCACTAGATATCTTCAAGCAAAGGCTGGAATATACCTATTGGTATATTATAGAGAAAATTCTTCTTCGAGGCGAGGTTGGTTCAGATGATCTTTGGTATCTCTTTTAAATCTGAGATTCTATGGTCCTGGCTATGATTTACTTGGACTGCTCCCTGATCAGAGTTTAATTTATTGTTTTGTGAATTGTCTAAACTTCAGAAAGGGAAGGAGATAGTTAATAATGCAGATTAAACTTAAAAGTGCACCATGAGCAAGTTTTCACTCCAGCTCCCCATACCCCCTAGCCAGTTGTTAAATATTTATCTTTATATCTTTGCTTATAAGCAATATTGGCATAAAGTCTCAAGATTTCATAAATAGGCTACAGTGAAGAAAATTCTTCTCCTACCGCCCTAACATCTCCATTTGCCTAGCACAACAGAGATTGGACATCATTTGGTGCACTGCAATTACAATTTAGTAAGATTATAGTTAATAAGAATAGTTAATAAGATTACAGGGCAGCTAGGTGGCACAGTGAATAGATAGCAAAGTTTCATCTTTCTTAGTTCAAATCTGGCCTTAGATGCTTACTAGCTGTGTGATCCTGGACAAGTCACTTAACCCTGTTTGGCTGGTTTCCTCATCTGTAAAATTAACTGGAAAAGGAAATGGCATCCCTCTCTAGTATTGCCAAGAAAACTCAAAGTGGGGTCATGAAGAGTTGGATATAACTTAAATGATTGAAAAACAACAAAGATTATAATAACTTGAAAAGACTTCATGACAATTTATTCCTTTCTCATATATAGATTCTGGTCCAATGAACTCATACAGTATTTATTACATTAACTAAACTTAATCATAGAAAGATTTCTTAGATAATTATGATAAACCTGTGATAAATCAATTTGAAATAGATGTTATGAATATAGTGATTCATACCAAAATCAATTTGCGACTGACCTTTTCAATTTTTCAATGTCTTGATTCCTGACTCTAACACCAAATTTACTTTTTGGAATTATTTTTGACATTAGGGTTGGATCAATAGCTGGAAAAAGAAAAAGGAAAATTTAATTGTTTTTTAAAGTAATCAGTAATTTCCTGTCTTTTAAGTTAGCTAAGCAAAAGTTTCTACCATTTAAGTTTCAAAATGTGGTGAAGAAATGTGTAAAAACATTGCATTAGATTTACCTTTTCAGATTGATTATGGAGTGAATAAGATACCCATTCTTCCTAGTGAGAAGGAAAATATTCCCTTATCTGCTGTCTACATTTTTGTATTCCTCTAAGGTATTCTTCTTTATAAATTACAGAATAGTGTTCCCCTATGTAAGTATTATGTAAATATATTCTTTAGGAATATATTTTTGTGGCCTTTTGGTTCCAGATCCCATTTAGAAGGTATGAATAGGTATAGCTACATAGTACGGAAGCTTTTCCTAAATTGGGTTCTATGTGGCCTTGCCATTCCATGAGACAGGAATATAAGTTCTATGAGAAAATGTTGATGTTTTATTCTAACAACTCACAACAGAACTTGGGTAGGGTTTCAGCTATATTAGTATAGCCAGCAGCCACAGAAATTTTCTTTCTAGTTCACTGCTCTAATCACCTCCACTCTCTCTCTACAAGTTGTAAACAGAGAAAAATCTAAAGCTTGTAAATTCTGTGTCTCAGTGACAGGGAATTAATTCCCTTTCTATAGAGTTTCTTAGATCTCTGAACCAAGGATCAAGGGCTAGGACCAGGATCTTGCCTGGGATTTTTGTCCCAGGAATTCTTTTTCTGTCATGGTCAAGATAGTTCTCTTTATCAATACACTGTGTTTCTATAATTGAGAAGATTCTATGGAGAGGTTAGAAATAGATTCTAGATAAATTTTCACAATGTACTATTTTCTGGGATTGTTGAAGAAGAGTTATGAAACTAAGGTGAAGCATAATGGGAAGATAAAGTAGAAGAATAATATCATCAATGATGCATCAAATTATATCTGATTTTATTTAACTTTTGTTATAAAGAAAAAAATCATAAAAATTCACAGAAGTCCAGAAATTATATTGCTATTAAGGAATTTATATCCTTGTCTGTTACTCATTTCCCTTTCCCCCATCCTCCCTTGCTAGGTGGTATAATTGTTAGAGTCAGGAAGACCTGAGTTTAGAGCTGCTCTCAGAAATATACAGTTGTGTGACCCTAAACAAATACCTTCAATTTTACCTTTGAATATTTCCCAAGAATCTTTTTTTTTCTCCTGCATAAGATTATGCTTTGCATATACCATATAATCTTCCTGTGATGTCTTTCTCCATCTATATCCAGCACTGAAATATAGCTTGAACCTTCTTTCCTAATCAGCCTCAATACCTCTAACATGTAACTTGCAAATAAACCTCATCATTCATATATAGGATTTTATCTTCCCAACCAGAATGCAAATGCTTGGTGGGGAGAGGTGTACATTTTCTTTCAAATTTTATCCAATAAGCTTTCAAGAAAATTCAATTTCAATAAAATTACTTGGAAAAGCAATTCCACTTACATTTACCAAAAACTCCATTTTTTTTCATGAAATCAAAAAAACCATCAAGAATCCTGCAGAGATTTGTTAAAATTGGTATTTCAAGTACTGAGAATGGCTGCATATTATTATTCTTCTTCAAAAATAATAGACCTTCTTCCACACCTTTATTAAACATTTTTTCAAGATGATCTATGGCTGTTTGTGGAAGAAGTGATGAAACTTTTACAAGCCATGTCTTAACAAATGGCTGCCATCCTAGATCAGCAGGATCCTAAAAATGAAAAAAAAATAGTATGATCTCATAGACTAGGTAGTATTCATTAAATGTCACTAACAAATGAAAATTTACTATAAAAATACTTGTATGAATGTCTCCAATTACCTAAGAAAAGTTAGGAAAATGTGACTTTTACGAATATTTTATATTTTCTAATTGTGGTTTGGATGTGGCTTTTCTCCCTCTGCTTAACCCCCTCTCAATTTATTTCTATTGGTAGAAATAAGCTAGGACAATGTTTTCCTCAAGCTGCAGTTGGCTGACACAGAAACCAGAATAGTCAGATTATCATGGACAGGATGGTCTCCTATAACTTCAGGAGCCCAATGATCCTTGTTACTTCTACACTATCAGTTTGCTGACCCTAATGAACTCCCTGATTAAGATAGCTTATAGGTTCTACTACTTTTTAACCTTTTCAAAGACCAACTTTAGGCAAAACTGTGAAGGAAGCAGAGTTGGTTTTTCTTGTACCATGTGGATACTAAATTTTATTTGTCTTTTTCCACTTAGAGGGTTCTTTCCTCAACTTCCTGACTATTGAAGCCCAGTGCCCTCATATTTTTTCCTTCCTCCTCTCTATCTGCTCTCAGATTGGCATTGATCCTGGCACTGATCCATGCCACTGAAGATATAGTATATTGTGCCAATATTAATATGATTAATAATAACTTACGAGTTATTCCTCCAAGTAGAGTTTATATTTTAACATGGATCACAAATTGAAGATAAAATCATTTTTGGTTCTAATTGTGGAATTCAGGTTTTTGAGTGAAGGAGGATTTGGGGGGAAATGGAGATTTTCATTGGTTTTCTCCAAATAAATAGTTAGTTGCTGATTTTATTTATGGGAGGATCATTCCTATTTCTCACTTAATTGAGCTACTCCATTCACCTAATTTAGTGACAAAAGTCAAGGGTTCAATAAATATACACTTCAATTAAATTCATGCAGACAAACCATGTACTCTGGTCATAAACTGCATCCCCAAATTTTTCCAAAATATCCCCAATTGATTTTCTATGATATCCCTCAACAATCAGCCAACTGTCTTGCATGTGTGTGTATGAGCACATACATATATGTGTGTATGCACACATGTGTACCACTAGTGACAAGATACAAGGGATGAAATGCGTGTGCTTTGGTGTAGTTTCTCCTGTTTCTTGCTGTTGATAACTAATGTGACCTAAATCACCTCAACTTCTTACTTTCCTAAAATCCCTTTAGCATTTAGCTTAAATCTTACATTTTTCAAGAGACTTTTCTCAGCTCCTCCCTACCTCTCCACCAATATTTAGAATCTTCCCTTCTTTGATTACTTTCCTTCTACTCTGAATATAGCCTTTACATACCTTTAGTGTTAGACATGATCCTCTTAAGAGCAGGATTATGTTATTTGCATGTTCCATACTTAGCACAGTGCTTAGCACATAGTAGGCACTTCATAAATATTGATTGGCTGACAAAACATGGTCTGTTTTAATCATGCGTGATACTGACATTTAGTATTCACCCAATGAAAATAATAACAAAGTCATTTTATAATGGTTTTTGATCAAATTATAAACAGATATGTTTCTAGCATTAAATGGGAAAAACAACAACTCAGTAAGCCTTGGGGACATGATTTCAGTGGTATCAGTGGCTCCCTCTAGATATAAAGGGGAAAATAAACCAGAGTTTTAAAAAAATATATAAAAATAAATTTACTTTTTACAACATATTTTTAATAGGAAAATTATTCCTGGAATCCTACCATATAGACCATTGCACATCGAGTGATTGTAGCAGGACTGGCCTGAGAGAGATTATCCACTTCAAAAATCATTCTTATGCTATCAGTTAAAATGATTCTTTCACTGTTAGCAAGGCACAAAGTTTTATTGTCATCTAGCACAGTGTTTAGGTTTTCTATCCATATAGTGTCAACTGGACCATCAAACACTATCCACTGCCAATCTGTAACTTTTAGATCTGCAAAATTAAAAAAAAAGTATTTTATGGTTTGTAATATGTGTTTTATTTTTCTCTAAATAGAATTTATAAAATATCACTCTTCTTTTGTAACACATTTTAAATTATGTCTAAATTATTTAGGAAGTTTATTTTCTAATCAAGATAAGAGCTGAGAGCCTAGAAAATATTTTTAAGTTCTAGAAACTAATCTAAACTTATCTCTATTGGATTCTAACTGCAGCCAGGAAATTCTTTTATTCTTTCCTATTTGAGTTTCTATGGCCCTCTCCACGTTGGCTGTTCTAAATAATGTCTTCCCTACATTTTCCTTTCATTATTTCCTCCCCCACTTTTTTGCAAGGAATCTCTAATACTTTTATGAGAAAGGGGGATATTCACCATGAACTCCTTTATCTTTCTTATTATACATCTCAGTTATCCTTGACATCACCCTCAATTATTTCTTTTTGTTTGAATCTCTAATTAAGAGGTGGCTCTTCTCACCAAGGCTAATTTGCTTAATGGCCCTCCCTTCCCCAGCAGCTTGCCCCTGCTATCATTTGTTATCTCTCTCATTTTTAATCTCTCCCAACTATCTCTTTCTCTGGGCCCTATAAATATGCCCATGAGTTCTTTTTTCTTAAAATACTTTTGTTAGTCTCTACAATCTCTTAAAACTATTAGCCTTTCTCTATTCTAGTTGAAATACTAGAAATTTACAAAATTACAAAAATTACAAAAAATTACAAAAAGAGAGCTACCTATCCTCACTTTCTCTCCTTTCTCTTAATTCTCAACCCATTTGTGATTAGGCACCCATCATCACTCAATTAAGTTACCCTTTTAAAAAAATACTATTGATCTCTTGTCAAACATGATCTTTTCTTAGTCATTTTTTTTCACTTACACAGTCTCTGACACTGTTAACAACTCCCTCTTTCTAGCCATTCTTCTTTCTTGTGCTTTTGTGATCCTACTCTCTCTTGGTTTTCCTCTTGTCTGGTTTATATAGTTTAGCTTATATTCAATATTAGCATGAATAAAATACAAGTAGTTTTATTCAACAGGTAACATGACAAGATTTGCTCATCAAGAGAAGGCTAATAATGATATGTATCCAAGATATTATGAGTTGATTTAACTGAACTGATTCCAAGGAAAAAAAACCCTCAACTATCTTAATACAGGGTAGTTTCCAAGGTTTCACTGGGGACATATAAAGATGGAATCTAGATGGTAGATAGCTTGGTTTGGAAATGGTGACAGACAATTCCATTATTTTCCTTACAAAACTTTCTGTTGAATTTTATTCTTGGGATATTCCCATGCTCCTGGGAATTTGTAAATAATTAAATCCTGATTGCTCTTCCTCTGAATGGCTTGAAATTTGTTTTTCTTCAAATCAGGGTGTATTTTAACAGATGTCTTGATGTCTTGTCCTTTATCACAAACTATAGGACCTGAAGTTGCTTTCCTGAAATGTTTTCATTTGTATCTTGCTGACCTGTTCCTGTTAGCAAGAATTCTGGAATATCATATTCTAGGCTCTCCACTTTTCTTGAGTGGTAGGTTCTAACTCTTGCATGATTTTAATTGTGGTTCCTTGGTACTTGAATTCTTTCTGGTTTCTTGAAGCATTTTTTTCACAATTTGGAAGCTCTTGCTTTATAACTCTAATATTACTTGGGAATTTTCAATTTCAAATTTCTTACAAGAGATTATTGGTGGATTATTTATATTTTCACTTTGCCCCCCATACATTCTAATGTATATGGACAGTTTTCTTTCATGATTTCTTTAAATATGATATTTAAATTTCTTTTCTGGTATGGCTTCTAGATGAATCATCGATGTCAAGACTTTTTTCCCTTTGATCTATTTTTGTTTATTGTTTTTCATTCAAAATCCCCTACATTTTTGTCTCCTTTAAAAAATTTACTTTTATATATTTTTTCTCATAAAGTAATTAACTCTATTCATATCATTCAGATTTTTGTATCTCTTCTGCTAAAGTGCTAATTCTTTTTCCACATTTCCCCTTTTACATTCTCATTTTCTAATTTTCTTCTATTCTCATTTAATTTGTAGTATTATTTTATATTCTTTAAATAAAGCATCTTGCATCTTTTCTTTCAGTAATTCTAATTTATCTTGTGACTAATATGTGTTTTCCTTGAGGCTTTGCTTCAACATATTTTAGAATTAATTTGTTCTTTTGTGTTTGAGTCTTTGGTATTCTTGGAGTCAAAATAGCTCTTTATTATTATTATTATGTGTTTATTCATTTTCCCAGTCTTAATTGCCAGATTGGGATTATGTGTTAGGGTCAGTTTCTGTAGAGTTTTGGAATTATTATCACAATCTTGCATATTTCTGGCCTTGTCAGTACATTTGTCAGGTATTGAGTACTATGTTCTTCAAGGATCACAAAGGTTAGATGGGTCAGGAAGCTGCAGATTTTCCAGGGACAGACTGAGGGCTGTACTGGTTTCTATAAATTATCAAAAACCCAGAAGAAGGATTCTGGCATTTGGATGTATCCTCAATGGAGGGATACAAGGCAACATAATTGAAGAGAAAGAGCATTGGAGTTGGAACCCCCATTCCTTAGCCTGAATCTGAATTCTGTTTTTATGTATGTGACCTTGGGCAAGTCACAATCTTCCTAAAGTTTATTTTCCTCATCTATAAAATTGAAGTTGGGGTAGCAGTGGACCTTCAAGGTTATATTTGCTCCAAGTTCATGATCTTATGATCAATGATCAATGAAAAGGCATGTATTGAGTAGATGCTCTGACAAAGTCATGAAGCCAGTCAAGTATCCAAGTACTTCAAAATAATGTAAAATTATTCAAATACCTCAGGATTTTGTGATTTTGTCTATGTTGCTTTAGATAGTGTCCTTGAATTTCTGTGTGCAAAAATTTCATCACCCTTTCTTAAAAGGTACATGATCATATTAGAGGGCTTTTACACCTTTCTAACTTGGTAAGGTCAGGCAAGCTTTTGTCCATTTGTATTCCACTTAAGAAGTCAATCATATTCCTTCCACAGGGAGACATCTTGACTATATAAAATTTAAATAATACTACACAAATATATGAATGCTGTATGATTTTTGTCAGTGAATAAGACTAAGAAAGCAAGAAACTCAACAAGATAAAAACCTTATGAATGAACAGCAGTGCTAATCCATCACACTCTTATCCAGCCTCTACATTCTTTCAGGGTATAAAATGTGATCAACAGTTTTGTACTCTGAGACCGACTTAAGGATTTCTCTTGTGCTGCATAGTCTCTGCCAGCTTCTAACTCCCACTTTTCTCCAACAAACTTTTGCAATAAGAGAAGAAATCTAGTTTCATACTATACTGAGTGGCTCCTAGAGGGAATTCTAAGGATGCAGAAATTTTGCCAGGAACATCCACCGATCTCCCCAAAACCAGCAGAAACTGATTCAGTGTTGTAAGAAAACTAAAAAATGGAGGTAAATAAAGGTAGAGGAGAGGGTTAGGGACAGCTCCAGACCTGAAGGAATGGATTCAGTGAGGGCTAGTCTTGCTTCTCAGGAGGTATTTGGGAAAAGACCAAGATTAGTGAAATATAAATTCTTCAATAAAGGAGGAGGCTAACGGTACTGTAGTTCAATATGGAGAGCAATTCCTCCATCAAAGTGGGTAGTGTCAGAAAATGAGTGAAGGGCTCTTACATGGTACAAGAGAAATCAGAATTTTTCATGAAATTAGAAGAAAACACAAATTCATCTATAGCAGAAATAATACGAAGAAAATAAAAACTTAAGTTCATGGTAACAAGTTCTTCCAAAGAAGCAAAAGAGAGCACAATAGATTAAGAATACAAATAGAATGAAGACAAGGACAATATGGAAAAAGAAAGGCTAATAAATATCAGAGATATAGTCTGACTACAAGTCCTTCCTTTGCCAAATCCTGTACACTCTACACTATATAACTATGCTTCTATTTTACTATACTAAATTATAACTTATTTCTTGTTATGCATATATTTCTTGCATGCTATAAAATAAGAACAGCAATAAAAACAATAATAACAAAGATGTTTTGTAATAGAGATGAGCAAAGTTTCTATTTGTTTGATGTATATCTTTTGTATTAATTATTTTCTCAATTTTGTGAGATCACTTACAGCGACCTGGGGATTGAACATCTTTCTCCACTTCATCCTCATCCTCACCTTCATCTTGAATAAACTCTGCTTTGTTACTAGGATCAAGTATGAACATCTAAAATATATTAAAATTAATATTTATAATGTTATTTAATATATAATAATTGACTGAAATGTAGGATATGATTGAATTTAAGCCAGCTGCTCCTATTTATTCTTTTTTATTGCTATGCTCCCTGCTTCTCCTCTGCTCATCCCCAACACCAGCCCTAATTCTAGTCCCAGCTCCAATCTTGGCTTCAGCTGCAGGGATGTTCTCCAATGGCAGTGGCAATGATGGCATGCTCCTATTTATTCTTGAGAAGTAAAAAAATCAGTTAATTGATAGAGCTATATATTCTAGGTGGTGAATTGAGAACAGGCCTTGGAGAGTAACTTCTGGATTCAAATCTTGCTTCTGACACAAACTGGTTGTGCAATCCTTGGCAAATCACTTAACCCCTCAATATGCCATGCAACTCTTTAAATATATGTTACAGAGCAGGTAATCAGTGCATTGTTAGAAAATAGGAAGTTTCCCACTGGGAGTTTCCTATATCAAAGAAATAACAGGTGTAATCAACATATCACATATTAACTATAACCCAGAGCCTCACTAGTTGTCATTTTGTCCCTTGATATCAAATTGGATTAAAAAATGATACTGATAAAAATATTTCATAAAGAAACTCAACAAAAGATTTGTGACATGCTCAAGTTGAATAAAAGATTAGATAAGCCTTTAGTTTGGTTTGGAGTGCCATATATATGTATAAACTTATTTCCAATTTCCAATTTCCCCCAAAGAACCCTAGTCCCCTTACCCTGCTGAAATCTCTACTTCATTGCTGTCTCTCATCACTGATTATCTTGTACCCTGGCTTCCACTTCTATTACTTTTATACTGAACCTATTCTCTTAGATCATTGGATTATGAAATCCTATAGTTTTTTCCTTAGCCACCATCCACAGCATTTTTAATGATCTGGCTTAAGAAGCCATACTTTCCTAATGTGTTCTAACCACATCTATCTCTTCTTTGCTGGTTTCCCTTCTTTTCTGTCCCCTCATATTGATGATGCTATCAGAATGGGCATCAAATTACAATCTAATTCAAAATAGTTCCTATTCATTCAGAAGAAAATGACAAAATGATGAGCCAGAGTGGGAACAACACCTACAAAAAATACAATATTGGACAGAGAACCATTAATAATAAACCTTATTAAGTTTGTATTTCTATGCAACAATGATAACCCAAAAGCCAATTCTAGAAATGTACAAGTTAGAAAATTCAGGGAGCTAAGCAGAAAAATGTGGCTTGAACTCAGCTAATAAGCTTAAAGTCAAGGTGTAGTTTAAGAGAACAATATGGCAGTAGATGATATTTTAAATACCTTTGAGTAGGTTGTCAATGATGATGTAAGTCTGACCACAGTGAATACAATGGGATACAATACATTACCTCATTATATCCTATTTATAAATCCTATCACATCACATTTGTCTTTTTAGTTATGTACTTTTGGAGGTTGAAGGGATCTTAGAAGCCATCTGGTTCAATAACCTCATGTTACATATGTTAGGGAAAAATTAAGGCCCAGGGAAGATTAATCAAGTCAGTTTATAATTATAATCTTAATTTTTTTTTTTTTGGTGTGACCATGCACAGTCATTTGTTCTTTGTACTGCATTTTTTCCTATATGTGTTTTAATTTGGTCTTGTCATACTTTCTTTTGTTAGTTTTAAAATTATATTTTCTTCTTCCTTTGTATTAATATAATCAATTCCATTTTAAAATGGAACTCTTTCTTTGGTGAGGAGAGGTTAGCCAAGAAACATTAAGTTCTTACTGTGTGCCAGATGCTATTCTAAGTACACATATGTGCACCTGTATATTTATGTATATATACACACATATCTATACACATGTATATAGATGTTATAGATGATATATCTCTGTGTGTGTAATAACCTCAGAGGGAAGGCACTTGCATGAGGGGAAGGAATAAAAGGGAGAAGTCAGGAAATGTTGCCATCAGAAAACTTGCTTAATTTTTGAAGGAAGCAGGAAATCCAGGAACTGGAGATGAGAAGGGAGATCATTCCAAGCCTAAATATTCAGTAAAAATGGACAGTGCTAATCAAGAATATGAAGTGATGCTGTACTTTGCTTCCTGGCCATCAAAGTCAGCTGAGCTCCTATCTCAGTTATACTTTTTTCTGTGTCTTCTATCATTTTCATATCCAATCAATTGACAAATTTCATCATTTCTAATTTTGAAAGATTTTTTAAAACTCCATTACTTTTCTATTCACATTAAAACCACTCTAATCCAGGTCTTATTGATACTAGCTGATCAACTAAATGATCTTCCTGTCTCTAATTATTTATTTATTATCTGTTCAATCTGTCCTTCACATCCTGGCCAGAGTAATCTTCCTGTCTCATCACTCTGATCATGTTTTGTGTTACTTCTTTATTCAAAAACTTTCCATGCCTCCCCACTATCTCTTAAATAAAGTATAAACACTGGAATCTGACATTTATCATATTATTTCCAATCTACCTCTTTAACTTTACTTGACAGTATTCTATTTCATATATTCATATATTCATATTTCAATATATGCTAAACTCCAGCCAAACTGAATTACTCTTCCTCTCTC
>JAJPUD010025476.1:2042-17531 GCA_023553655.1 Myrmecobius fasciatus | reverse complement strand
GATATAAGCCCAATAGAAATGCTGCTGGGTCAAAGGGTATGCACAGTATGATAACTTTTTGAGCGTAGCTCCAAATTGTTCTCCAGAATGGCTGTATCCGTTCACAGCTCCACCAACAATGCATCAGTGTCCCAGCCCTCCCACAACCCCTCCAACATTCATCATTAACTTTTCCTGTCATTTTAGCCAATCTGACAGGTGTGAAGTGGTATCTCAGGGTTGTCTTGATTTGCATTTCTCTGATCAATAGTGATTTGGAGCACCTTTTCATATGACTATAAATAGTTTTAATTTCATCCTCTGAAAATTGTCTGTTCATATCCTTTGACCATTTATTGATTGGAGAATGGCTTGAATTTTTATAAATATGAGACAATTCTCTATATATTTTAGAGATGAGACCTTTATCAGAACCCTTAAATGTAAAGATGATTTCCCAATTTATTGCTTCCCTCCTAATCTTGTCTGCATTGATTTTGTTTGTACAAAAACTTTTTAATTTAATATAGTCAAAGTTATCTATCTGGTTTTCAATTAAAAGTTCCAGTTCTTCTTTGGACATAAATTTATTCCATCTCCACAGGTCTGAGAGGTAAACTATATTATGTTCCTCTAACTTGTTTACAAAATCACTCTTTATATCCAGATCATGAACCCATTTAGATCTTATCTTGGTATGTGGTGTTAGATGTGGGTCAAGCCCTAATTTCTTCCACACTAGTTTCCAGTTTTCCCAGCAGTTTTTGTCAAATAGTGAATACTTATCCCAAAAGCTGGGGTCTTTGGGTTTATCAAAAACCAAATTGCTATAGTTATTGCCTAGTTTGTCTTGTGATTCTATCCTATTCCACTGATCGACTACTCTATTTCTTAGCCAGTACCAAATGGTTTTGATGACCGCTGCTTTATAATATAGTTTTAGATCTGGTACAGCAAGTCCACCATCTTCAGCCTTTTTTTTCATTAATCCCCTTGAAATTCTAGACCTTTTGTTTTTCCAAATGAACTTTGCTACTATTTTTTCTAGATCTGTAAGATAATTTCTTGGGAGTTTGATTGGTATGGCACTAAATAAGTAAATTAGTTTGGGTAGTATTGTCATTTTTATTATATTCGCTCGTCCTACCCATGAGCATTTTAAGTTTTTCCAATTGACTAGGTCTGATTTGATTTGTGTGGAAAGTGTTTTGTAATTTAGTTCATATAGTTCCTGACTATCCCTTGGCAGATAAATTCCCAAATATTTTTCATGTATTAATTTATAAGAGGTTTGTGTTTGTTACATTTAATGCAAAACAAATAGTTTTTTGAGTCATAAATGAAAAGACATGATCACAGGGAAAAATGAAATTTCTGCAAAAAAAGAGCAAGGTATATAATTATGAATAAATAACATGGATAAAACAAAGTTATGAAATATACTTGATGGAAAGGTTGGCTTTTTGTGGCTTTATCATCTTGCAGGTGGGTTACAATTTTTATTTAGATTAATAAATCTGGTAGTATAGAATATCCTTCTAATTTTTCCCATACAAATACAAAATGTAAGAGTTTTCTTATCACGGGGAATTTGTAGTTTCAAGATTACATTAAGGTATATCTCTTTTCTATCAAAACAATAACAACAATAATGTATCTTGAACAATTTTTAAAAGTATTCTATCTTTTGACAGTAACTAAAAGCACAATATTCTTTAAAGCCTTGATCCATTTGTTAAGATAAAAAAAAATTGAACAATTAACATTGATTCTAAGAAAGTCAAAACTTAGACTTGTCAAAATTCAAAATCTGAAAGTTACATCTCATGTAAATAGACTTTAGAGCATAAAATAATGAACAATTGTTAGTTTTTCAGTAGTGAGTAAGCCTGCCTTCCATCTACTTTGCATGCACTTTTTTGGACCCATTTCTACACATATCTCCTTATATGTTATCCACCTATTAGAAGGTGAGCAACTTGAAGGAAGACAAGAACTTTTTTAGTCTTTTTTAGACTAAGCATAGTGCTTACCACTTAATAAGCATTTAATAAACAATTGCTAATCATAAGAATTAATCCCTCAAACCTCATGAACTCCACCATAAAATAAGGAATTATTATGTTGTTTAAGTAAAAATGATCTGGTCCCTTTCTTTTCCAATTAAGAATAAATGTGTGCCCTTCCACAGTTGTCTGTAGTTTAAATTTTCATAGCTTTATGCATTGGGAAGGAGTAAAGACCTCTCTTCTACTATATATATAATTTTAACCTGATGAAATTGACCTTTCACACTCTGGGTAGCCAGACCTTAATAGAGCAGAGTATAGATAAGAGAGTCATGAATCAAACAATTTTATTTTTTTGTTAAAGCTTTTTATTTGCAAAACATATGCACAGGTGATTTTTCAATTTTAAACTTGCAAATCCTTCTGTTCAAATTTTTCTCTCCTTTCCCCCACCACCTCGCCTAGATGGCAGGTAGTCCAATACATGTTAACTATGTTAAAATAAATGACAAATCCAATATATATATATACATATATGTATTTTTTATACAGTTATCTTGCTGTACAAGAAAAATCGTATCTACAAGAAAAACAAAACCTGAGAAGTAAAACAAAATGCAATCAAACATCAATGGTGATTCACAATCAGATCCCACAGGCCTCTCTCTGGGTGTAGATGGCTTTCTCCATCACTGAACAATTGGACCTGGTTTGAAATATCTCAAAACAATTTTAATTTCAAAGGGAAAGAAATGGATCATAAGCAAGGACACATGCTGAAACCCTGCTCCTAATAGGGAAATATATTATAGTACAGGCAGAGTTCAATATTTAACACTGACAATGAGGGCTAGCAGCACCAATAAGACAAGTTTTCTTCATAGCAGGTTATCATGGCCAGTACATGCATACTTGTTCCAGCTTTTCTGGTCCTTGTCTGTAGTCAGAGAATATCTAGTGCTGGTCAAAGTAATGCAGTAATTACCTGATTTTGCCAAAGGTGAGATTATCCAGAGTAAGGACAAAAGATTGTTGTTATGTCAAGCTCAGAGTACAGCTTGCTTGCTGGGCTGTAGTGCTGGGGGAAAAAGAACATTTCCTAATATCTTGACATTAGAGTACATTGTTTTAGACAACATCTTTATTAAATGTTTTCTATGTGTCAACACTGCTCATTGTTGCAGTACAGGGTTATGGAGTCAAGTCCTGATAGTCACTTACAGAGATTCTTAAGGCTTTGTCATGGATAGACCCAACTTGATTAGCTTATATATAGTCTGTTTCCCTCTTCCTTGAGAATCAAGTAGAGAGTTAAGATAAAGGTATGATATGACACTATCTCATCATAACAACTGAAATCAATGAGTTTCAAAGTAGGCAAAAAATAGATAAGTCAAAATTTTCCAAAAATTGTGGAAAGTGACTTTTGTCAATGTCAACTGAGCTTGGTATGGTGTGGTGGACTTTAGGTCCTAGAAAGGAAAAAATGTGGCTCTTAGAAAAGAAAAAAAAAACTCAATTCACAGATAGTTGAATTAATTTCCATAGTTATCTAAAGTAAGTAGTCAAAAATATCCATTATGTGTTTTCCTTCCCTTTTGGACAGATCATCATGAAGCTCTATGGATAAAAAAGCAAAGAAAATAAATGTGATTGCTTCTCTTTTAAGATAGGCTGTTTGAGAAACAAATACAACACAAGTAGAATATAAGAAAACAGACAGGTGATTTCAAATCACTAAAACATAATACAATGCCTAAGTACTAAGAGACTGCATATAAATCTTTGCATCAGACACTGTAAACAGTCCCAGGAATCCTAAGATATGAGAGAAAGAGAGAGAGAAAGAGAGAGAGACCTCTGAAGGAGCTTACATTCTTTCTTGGAAGATAGCAATTATTTATGTATATAAAATAGATGCATAAAAACAAGATCCTTTTTTGGGGGAGAAAGGACTAGTACCTGAAGTAGTACATGACACTTTAACTGATATGATATGACCACAAAATTCAGCCAGTTTTTCTTTTCCCTTTACCTAAATATACATGGTTAAATTCAATAATCATGATTTCAAATGAATTTTTGAAACTACAGCAAATCTCATGGGCAGATGTCACATATTACCCTTAAAAGACTTAGGTGGAGACACTTCCTTGGGTGAAGTATTGAACAATTGTTCCTAAGCATTCATTAGCATTTTATTAAAGTTAATGAAGAACTGGGAATATAAAAATGAGATTTCAAGCACATGAAAATTCATGAACCTTTTAAATAATTGTGATTTTTTTATTAGCTGTAAAGAACATTGTGGTGTTCAGAAGGTACACAGGCATATTTGCACCAGATAGTTAATTTATAAAAAGAAAAATAAAGAATTTTTGGTGCAACAAATCTATGACAGTTACCTTTGGATTGAAGATTCATTCACCATTCCACTCAATAACAGACATGAAGAGATTTACAAATGCAAATCTGGTTTGTTTGATAGACCTATCTGTCTTTATGGATACATAAGAACAGGTCTGTAGAAGTTTCTGAGATCACAAAATCATACATTAAAGCTTGGAGTGATCTCAGGGGATATCTGGTTCAATCTCCTCATGAGGAAAATGAGACTCAGAGAGGGGAAGTGAGTTGCTAAAATTTGCATAGATTGTTAGTAACAGAGATAATATGTGAACCTTGGTCTCTTGACTATACATTCAAGTGTTTTTTTTTTCTTTTTCTTTTTTCTGTGTTGCTGTAGTATCCTATTTATCTGACATTCTATAGAAAATATTTTTATTTTGAACTTAAAAAATAAAACTAATATTTGCATATGCATAGCAGAACAGATAAAAGGGGAACCTACTCCTGAAACTTTAGGACTTTATTGCATGAATAACTTGCTTTTCTTTTTTTTTCTTTATATAATAAATTCAATTAACAACTTTCAACACTGTCTTTCTTTCTCCTCTTTTCTTTCCCTTTCTACTTTCTTCTCCTTCTTTCCTTCCTTTTCTACTCTGTCCCTATTTCACCTTACCTTCTCAGATCCATGACCCCCTCACCTGCCCTATGAAAGGAAAAAAAAAAAAAACCTTTGTATCAAATATACATAATCAAGAAAACAAATCCCCCTAATGAATATGTTTAAAAATCTATATCTTATTCTGCATTTGTACAATTACTCATCAAGAAGTAAATATGCTTCATTCTCAGTTTTCCAAAAATATGGGGTTATTTCATTCATCATAGTTTGTAATCTTTAAAAGTTTAAATTTTTGTTTTGTTTTGTTTTTTATAATGATATTGTGCTATGTAACTGTTCTGGTTCTGCTTACTTATTCTTTATCAATTCATCAAGTCTTCACAAGTCTCTCTGAAACTGTCTATTCCATTCAAACACTCTCTTTTGGGTCTTTGGATATTCTCTTCTCTGTCTTTATTTGCTACTTCCATTTTCCTCATGTGTCAAGAGAAATGATGGGTATAGCAATATAAAACTAGAACTGCACTCATTCCTCACCTATGACATTTTTGCTTTTACCATTTTAAAGTACATTAAGTTAGAATGTTTAGATCATGCTTTCCTAAAGTTCGTTGTTATATCTTCCCTTTTAACCTTTCCCTACCTCCCAGAAAAAAAATGATATTTATTGAAATCAAGAAAAGTATGATTCATTCAGATGACAATTTACCAAATGTTTAGTTACCCCATTTACTTATCAGTGTTACTCTTATGATGGCTTTAAGAGATATTACATCTCACTGTCTTGTCCCAAGGGAATGCAGGTGATTTATATATAATAATTCTCAGGTACATCTCACTAACACATTGATATCAGTTGTAAATGATAATTGAGCATCAGATGGGAAAACATCACCTTAGAGATTAACAATTTATAAAGACCCTGATGTGATTGATAAAATAATATAATTCAATTTTAGGAGCAGTAATTTCATGATACAGTTTATCCTACACTTCTTAGACAAGGAGGGATAAAGCAACTTTCCTTCCAGGGATGATTGGATAGTGTGATTCATTGCCTGCTTTCTAAAAAAGATACAGGGAAAACAACCTATTTCTCTAGATTAATCTGACTTTTAGTGTCCTCCCTCTCTTTGCATTCAGATGAGGTGTTCAGTACCAACCTCATTTTTTCATGTGCTCTGAATGTTTTTTTTAAACATTTTTCTATAAACTGTTTAAAGAATGACAGTTTTTTAAAGTTCTGAATTTTTCAAATGATTTGAATTTTAATTTGGTGCATTATGCTTTCTGAGAGAAAAATATATGTTATAAAAATTTCATAGAGGAAAATAGGTGGGTTTCAGTCATATCAAATAAGGTTTTGATTGAATTAAAATGTTAATGCCTTGCATATATATGGTATCTATCACAAGGGTGTTTCAATCATTTTATTGCCTGTTGATTATTATTAAACTCATCATTTTGTTAAGGAAAGAGAAGAAGGGAAATGTAAATATTATTTACTCCAGTTTACAAAGTGAATGGCAAGTTAAAATAAAACAAAAGAAAATAATTGCTAGTCCTATCAGGATATTTCATTGACTGGTAACCATATTAGCTTTTTTAGGATGCCAAAACTTTCATAATATACTTTAAAATTACGCTCTATTTAAACAATTCCTTTTGGAAGTTCATATTTGAAATGGTGTTGAGTAGGAAATAATTTTTCATTCATCCATCAGAAAGATACATCTAAGTGGTAACATTGTTACCCTCACTCCATGAATAGCATCATGAACATTTCTCAGAATTCAAATAAGTTCTGTGTTTTCACCATTGCTTATATAAAATTAGCAGCTTGTTATCTTTTGACCCAAGTTGGATGCCAGTGAGTGGGATTCTTTGCTTTCTTAATAATTGGCATCCTGAAATACGTGTGTGTATACATACATAATTGAATCTAAGAAACTGTATTTTCCACTGATTTGAGAGCTTTTAAAAGCAGAATCAAGTAGAAAACCTATTTTTCATTAAGTGATTTAATAATAGAAAACTTAGAGAAGAAAGATTTAAATAAATGTAAATCATTATGAAATAGTATATTGTCATTTTTTCAGTATTAGTAATTGTAGCTAATTTAAACTCAGGCTTCAGTAAAATGAACTCCATTGAATTTTCATTGACTCTTTTGAGCTCTGAAAGTCCTTTTTATAACTCTGAAATTCCAGTTACATTATGTCAAAAGCTTTTCAGGCAGCTTTCTTTCAGCTTTTATTTTCTCTTGATTAGGTGACACATTTTATTGTTTATTTCTAAATAAGAAAGATGGTGTTACACTTTTTAAGATGTCATGTGACCTAGTATGGTGATTTTTCCATTTGAAAAAATCTAGAATTATGCAAATAAAGACATGATTCAAGGGTAAATAATTCAATGAATTTAAAAGAATTTCAGTGTACTGACATATCTATTGATGATAATGAGTAAAGGTTATTTATTCATATTAAGTATTTGCAGATAATTTAATGGAAAATGGAAATAAAATAATGATGATAATAGTGATGAAGATGATTTAACTTTTAGGGACAAAAAATACTTTCAGGAATAGAATACATTGCAAATAAAGACATCATGGCATGAGTATAAATGAACATTTGGAGTATTTACTACACCTATGATTACACCTACAATATAATAATATAACTACACATATTGAATCTGTGTCCATGACCTACTTGCTAGGATTATATTGCTCAAAAGTTTTCATAAAATATTTTCCATTCATATCTTATTAATAGTCTTGAGGCAAATGCTATACCATAGGCAAAATAGCCATAATACAATCTTCTATTTCAGTTTATGTATTTTATTTCATTTTGAAAACACTGAGAATATAAGGAGGGTAATAATATTTATTGGGACAGCTAGGTCATGCAGTGGATGGAGTACCAGGTCTGAGGAGTGGAAGAAGTGAGTTCAAATGTGACTTCAGTCATTAGCTTACTAGACAAGGCATTTAACCCTGTTTGACTCAGTTTCCTAATCTGTAAAAATGAATTGGAGGGAGGAGTGGCAGAGCCAAGATGGCGGAGTGAGCGACTGTCTGTGTCCTCCTCGGACCTTCTCTCAAATCAACAGTAAAATAAGCCTCTGAACTGGTCTTTTCAGCTGGGCAGAGGGGGCGAGCAGTGGGGGTGAACAGTTTGACCTTAGTCGGGGAGAGGCAGGAAACTAGGCCGGGCTCAGCATGGCAGAAACTCAAAACAGCTGGTGAGAGTTTCTGAGGCACTCAGGACACTCTGCCCTGATTGCGAGCAGGTGCTCTGGCAGATCTGCCTTTTGTAAAAGGCACTTTGTAAACCATTGCAAACTCATGGTCCTAGCCCAATAGCCTATACTGGAAGTTAAGTAGCGGAATTGCCCCAGGGCAAACTACCACAGCTAGCTGCCACTTCTCTGCTTTGCACAGACCCCAAGCTTTAAACATTAATTAATTAGATAAATAAATAAATAATGAGTAAGAAACAGAAGAGAGCTCTTACATAGACAGCTTTTATGGAGAGAAAGAAAGGCAGACTCCAGATCCTGAGGTACCTGTAGACAAAGTAAATCCAGAGAAAGCAATAGAGGGAGACATAACCTGGTCCCCTTTTCAAAAAGCCTTTCTGGAAGATTGCATAATGAATCTCAAAAAAGAGCTGGATGATAAATGGGAAAATATACTGAGATCAGTGCAAGAAGCCCTCAAAAAAAGATATAATAAAGACACCAATTTACTGAAAAACAAAATTGGTGAATTGGAAATAGACAATAATGCACTGAAAAATAAAATTAGTGAAGTGGAAAAAGAGTGTAATGAACAAAAAATTCAATTGGCCACTTACAAAAAAAGCTACAAAAAGTAACTGAAGAGAACAACACTTTAAAAATAAGAATTGAACAAATACAAGTGAATGACTCAATAAGACTTCAAGTATCAGTCAAACAAAAACAAAAAAAAATGAAAAAATAGAAGAAAACATGAAATATCTCCTAGGAAAAACAACTGACTTGGAAAATAGATCTAAGAGAGACAATCTAAGGATTTTTGGACTTCGTGAAAGCCATGATGAAAAAAAAAAGAATCTAAACACTATGTTCCAGGAAATCCTGAAAGAAAACTGCCCTGAGGTTGTACAATCAGAAGCCAAAATCACCATTGAAAGAATTCATCAATCATCTGAAAGAGACCCCAAAATTAAAACCCCAAGGAATATTGTGGCTAAATGTCAGGACGATCGCACCAAGGAAAAGATTTTGCTACCAGCTAGAAAGAAACAATTCAAATACCGAGGATTTATAATTAGAATCATACATGATCTGTCAGCCTCCACATTTAAGGATCAAAGGGCCTGGAACCAGATATTCTGAAAGGCAAGAGAACTTGGATTACAGCCAAGAATAAACTATCCTGATAGAATGAGCATTATTCCCCAAGGAAGAAGATGGTCATTTAATGATGTAGGTGATTTTCACCTATTTCTAATGAAAAGACCATATCTGAACAAAAAATTCAACCTCCAAACACATATCTCAAGAGAAGCATAAAAAGGTGAAAAGGAAAGGACTCTTGAGAACTTTATTTCTACTATGGGGATATTTAAATATTGGTGGTATAATTAGATATTACTTGAATAATATGAAAAAGAAAACTAGAGGGGGAAAGGCTATCATACTGGGGGAAAGCGGGAAAAGATGGTAAAATAAGGTTAAAAAAAGGTAAAAATAAGGCAAAATCTCATGAAGAGGTAAAGAAAACCTAATATATTAAAAGAAGGGGGGGCGGAGCCAAGATGGAAAACTGCGGACAGCTTTCTCTGTGAACTCCTGGGACATTCCCTCAAACCCAGACAAAGTAAGCCTTCCAACTGGTTTCTAAGTGAGGGCACCGCCAAGCATTTGGACTACAACGCACTTCTATCAAAGATCTACCTTGAAAGAACTCCGGAGAAGGTTAGCCTCAGGGGAAATCGGCCGCTGGTCACCATCAGACTCCAGCCGGGGCGGAAGTCAGGCCTGTGATAGAGGGGCAGATTTTGGGCACCCAGGAAGCCCCTGGGAGACGCCTGGGCCACTTTGCTCTGCTTGCGGGCAGGTGCTTTGGCAGATCTGCCTTTGGAAAAGGGTGGATCGAGAGCAGCTGAAAACGTGGTCCTAGTGCGAATCTAGCCCGACCAGCCTCAGATCGGAAGTCAACTTGGCAAACTGCCCCAGGGCAAATACAAATTGTTGCAGTTTTCTCGGCTTTTGACCAATATCCCAACTTTAAATCATGAGCAAGAAGCAGAAGAGAGCTCTCACCATAGAAAGCTTTTACGGAGAAAAAATAGAACAGTCCCCAGATCCTGACATTATGAAAACAATCCCAGATGAAGCCGCAAAGGCAGACTTAAGTTGGTCTCCCTTTCAGAAGGCTTACCTGGATGATTGCATTAAGAATCTCAAAAGACAGCTGGAAGAAGAATGGGGAAATAAATTGAGATCAGGGCAACAGAAATATCAAAAACTGGAAAATAGGACTGGTGAATTGGAAAAAGAAAACAGTTCATTGAAAAACAAAATTGGTGAATTGGAAAAAATCACCAATTCACTGGAAAATAAAAATGGTGAACTGAAAAACAAAATTGGTGAATTGGAAAAAGACAACAATTCACTGAAAAATAAAACTGGCAAAATGGAAAAAGAATGCATTGAATCAAGAAATTCAATTGGCCAGCTACAAAAGGAGCTAAAAAAGATAACTGAAGGAAATAATACTTTAAAAATTAAAATTGAACAAATAGAAGTAAATGACTCAATAAGACTTCAAGAATCAGTTAAACAAAAACAAAAAAATGAAAAAATAGAAGAAAATATGAAATACCTCCTAGGAAAAACAACTGACTTGGAAAACAGATCCAGGAGAGACAATTTAAGGATTATCGGACTCCCTGAAAACCACGATGAAAAAAAGAACCTGGATGCTATCTTCCAGGAAATCATGAAAGAGAATTGAACTGATGTTTTAGAATCAGAAGGCAAAATTGGCATTGAAAGAATTCACCAATCACCTCCAGAAAGAGACCCCAAAATTAAAACCCCAAGGAATATCGTGGCCAAATTTCAGGACTATCGCACCAAGGAAAAGATATTGCAAGCAGCTAGAAAGAAACAGTTCAAATACTGAGGAACTGTTATTAGAATTACACAGGATCTGTCAGCTTCCACATTGAAGGATCGAAGGGCCTGGAACCAGATATTCTGAAAGGCAAAAGAGCTTGGATTACAGCCAAGAATAAGTTATCCAGCTAGAATGAGCATCATCTTCCAGGGAAGAAGATGGTCATTCAATGATACAGGAGAATTTCACCTATTTCTAATGAAAAGACCTGATCTGAACAAAAAATATGACCTCCAAATAGAGAACTCAAGAGAAACATAAAAAGGTAAAAAGGAAAACTCTTGAGAACTATATTCCTACTATAGGTATCCTTTAAAGAATGGCAGTATAATTTGATTTTTATTTGATAATAATGGAAAAGAAATTTCATCCAGGAGAATGACAACAATGAGACAACATACCAAAATTTGTGGGACACGGCTAAAGCAGTTATAAGGGGTAATTTTATATCTCTAGATGCTTACTTGCATAAAAAAGAGATGGAGAAGATTAATGAACTGGGCTTACAATTTAAAAAGCTAGAAAAAGACCAAATTAAAAACCCTCAATTAAATACCAAATTGGAAATTCTGAAAATTAAAGGGGAGATCAATAAAATTGAAAATAAGAAAACTATTGAATTCATAAATAAAAGTAAGAGTTGGTTTTATGAAAAAAACAACAAAATAGATAAGCCTTCAGTTAATTTGATTAAGAAAAGGAAAGAGGAAAATCAAATTATTAGTCTCAAAAATGATAAGGGAGAACTTTCCTCCAATGAAGAGGAAATTAGAGTAATAATTAGGAGTTTCTTTGCCCAACTTTATGCCAATAAATTTGATAATGTAAATGAAATGGAGGAATATCTACAAAAATATAGATTGCCCATATTAACAGAAGAGGAAATAAATTATTTAAATAGCCCTATTTCGGGAAAAGAAATAGAACAAGCTATTAATCAACTCCCTAAGAAAAAATCTCCAGGACCAGATGGATTTACATGTGAATTTTATAAAACATTCAAAGAACAATTAATCCCAATACTATATAAACTATTCGAAAAAATAGGGAAAGAAGGTGTACTACCAAATTCCTTCTATGACACAGATATGGTGCTGATAGCTAAACCAGGTAGGGAGAAAACTGAGAAAGAAAAGTATAGACCCATTTCCCTAATGAATATTGATGCAAAAATTTTAAATAAGATTTTAGCAACAAGATTACAGAAAGTCACCCCCAGGATAATACATCATGACCAAGTAGGATTTGTACCAGGAATGCAGGGCTGGTTCAATATTAGGAAAACTATTAGCATAATCAATTATATTAATAACCAAATTAATAAAAACCATATGATTATCTCTATAGATGCAGAAAAAGCCTTTGATAAAATCCAGCACCCATTCCTATTAAAAACACTGGAGAGTATAGGAATAAATGGGCTTTTCCTTAAAATGATTAGTAGTATCTACTTAAAACCTTCAGCAAGCATCATATGTAATGGAGTCAAACTAGAACCATTCCCAATAAGATCAGGAGTGAAACAAGGCTGCCCACTGTCACCATTACTCTTTAATATTGTATTAGAAATGTTAGCTTTGGCAATAAGAGAAGAAAAAGAGATAAAAGGAATTAGAGTAGGTAATGAAGAAACCAAATTATCACTCTTTGCAGATGACATGATGGTATACTTAGAGAACCCTAGAGACTCAACTAAAAAACTACTAGAAACAATTCACACCTTTAGCAAAGTGGCAGGATACAAAATAAATCCACATAAATCATCAGCATTTTTATATATTACCAATAAAGTTCAGCAGCAAGAGATACAAAAAGAAATTCCATTCAAAATAACTGTTGATAGTATAAAATATTTGGCAATTTATCTGCCAAGGGACAGTCAGAAACTATATGAACTAAACTACAAAACACTTTCTACACAAATCAAATCAGACCTAGTCAATTGGAAAAACTTAAAATGCTCATTGGTAGGATGAGCGGATATAATAAAAATGACAATACTACCCAAACTAATTTACTTATTTAGTACCATACCAATCAAACTCCCAAGAAATTATCTTACAGATCTAGAAAAAATAGTAGCAAAGTTCATTTGGATAAACAAAAGGTCAAAAATTTCAAGGGGATTAATGAAAAAAAAAGGCTGACGATGGTGGCCTTGCTGTACCAGATCTAAAACTATATTATAAAGCAGCGGTCATCAAAACCATTTGGTACTGGCTAAGAAATAGAGTAGTGGATCAGTGGAATAGGATAGAATCACAAGACAAACTGGGCAGTAACTATAGCAATTTGGTTTTTGATAAACCCAAAGACCCCAGCTTTTGGGATAAGTATTCACTATTTGACAAAAACTGCTGGGAAAACTGGAAACTAGTGTGGAAGAAATTAGGGCTCGACCCACATCTAACACCACATACCAAGATAAGATCTAAATGGGTTCATGATCTGGATATAAAGAGTGATACCATAAGTAAATTAGAGGAATGTAATATAGTTTACCTCTCAGACCTATGGAGATGGAATAAATTTATGTCCAAAGAAGAACTGGAACTCTTAATTGAAAACCAGATAGATAACTTTGACTATATTAAGTTAAAAAGTTTTTGTACAAACAAAATCAATGCAGACAAGATTAGGAGGGAAGCAATAAATTGGGAAATCATCTTTACATTTAAGTGTTCTGATAAAGGTTTCATTTCTAAAATATATAGAGAATTGTCTCATATTTATAAAAATTCAAGTCATTCTACAATCAATAAATGGTCAAAGGATATGAACAGACAATTTTCAGAGGATGAAATTAAAACTATTTATAGTCATATGAAAAGGTGCTCCAAATCACTATTGATCCGAGAAATGCAAATCAAGACAACCCTAAGATACCACTTCACACCTGTCAGATTGGCTAAAATGACAGGAAAAGTTAATGATGAATGTTGGAGGGGATATGGGAGGGCTGGGACACTGATGCATTGTTGGTGGAGCTGTGAACGGATACAGCCATTCTGGAGAACTATTTGGAGCTATGCTCAAAAAGTTATCAAACTGTGTATGCCCTTTGACCCAGCAGCATTTCTATTGGGCTTATATCCCAAAGGAATCATAAAGGAACGAAAAGGCCCCACATATGCAAGAATGTTTGTGGCAGCCCTTTTTGTAGTGGCTAGAAACTGGAAATTTAATAGATGCCCTTCAATTGGAGAATGGCTGAATAAATTATGGTATATGAATATTATGGAATATTATTGTTCTGTAAGAAATGGCCAGCAAGATGATTTCAGAGAGGCCTGGAGAGACTTACATGAACTGATGCTGAGTGAAATGAGAAGAACCAGGAGATCATTATACACAGCAACAACAGTAGTATATGACGATCAATTCTGATGGACATGGCTCTCTTCAACAATGAAATGTTTCAAACCACCTCCAATTGTTCACTGAAAAAAGCCATATACACCCAGAGAGAGGGATGTGAAATGTTGACCACAACATAACATTCTCATACTCCTTGATTGATGTTTGCTTACATTGTGTTTCCTTTATCTGATATATCCTTTGTGTAGACAAGATTTTTCTTGCACAACAATGATAAGTTTGGAAATATGTATACATATATTCGATTTGCCAATATTTTAACATAATTAATGTGTAGTGGATATCCTGCCATCTAGGGGAGGAGTGGGGAGTTGGGGGAAAAATTTGTAACGGAAAGCTACGTAAGGGTTATTGTTGAAGAATTACCCACACATATGTTATGCCAATAAAATTAAAAAAATAAAGTTAAAAAAAAGAAATGTTAGCTTTAGCAATAAGAAAAGGAAAAGAGATAAAAGGAATTAGAGTAGGTAATGAAGAAATCAAATTATCACTCTTTGAAGATGACTTGATGGTATACTTAGAGAACCCCAGAGACTCAACTAAAAAACTACTAGAAACAATTCACAACTTTAGCAAAGTTGCAGGATTCAAAATAAATCTACATGTATCATCAGCATTTTTATGTATTACAAACAAAGTTCAGCAGCAAGAGATACAAAAAGAAATTCCATTTAAAATAACAGGTGATAGTATAAAATATTTAGGAATGTATTTGCAAAGGAATTGTCAGAAACTATACAAACTAAACAAAACACTTTTCACATAAATAAAATCAGACCTAATGAATTGGAAAAAAATATTAAGTTCTCATGAGTAAAAATGACAATACTACCCAAACTAATCTACCTATTTAGTGCCATACCAACCAAACTCCCAAAAATTTATTTTACAGATCTAGAAAAAACCATAGCAAAGTTCATTTGGAAGAATAAAAGGTCAAGGAATTCAAGGGGATTAATGAAAAAAAA
>JAJPUD010025475.1:0-17533 GCA_023553655.1 Myrmecobius fasciatus | reverse complement strand
AAATTATTGATTGTGTCTATGATTTGCTCTTTCACCCATTCATTCTTCAGGATTAGATTATTTAATTTCCAATTAACTTTTGGTTTATTTTCTCCTGGCCTTATATTGCATGTGATTTTTATTGCATCATGATCTGAAAAACATGCATTTACTATTTCTGCCTTTCTGCATTTGATTTTGAGGTTTTTATGCCCTAACACATGGTCAATTTTTGTATAGGTTCCATGGACTGCTGAGAAAAAAGTAAACTCCCTACTGTCTCCATTCAACTTTCTCCATAGATCTATCATACCTAACTTTTCTAGCAATTGGTTTATCTCCCTAGTTTCTTTCTTGTTTATTTTGTGGTTTGATTTATCTAATTCTGAGAGAGCAAGGTTGAGATCCCCCACTAATATAGTTTGGCTGTCTATTTCTTCTTGCATCTCTCTTAATTTCTCCCCTGGGAATTTGGATGCTATTGCACTTGGTGCGTATATATTTAGTATTGATATTGCTACATTATCTATGGTACCCTTTAATAAAATATAGTTTCCTTCCTTATCTATTTTGATTAGATCTATCTTAGCTTTTACTTGATCTGAGATAAGGATTGCTACCCCTGCTTTTTTTTGTTCACCTGAAGCATAATAGGTTTTCTGCTCCAGCCTTTTACCTTCATCCTATATGTGTCACTATGTTTTAGATGTGTTTCTTGTAGACAACATATTGTGGGATTCTGATTTTTAATCCAGTCTGATATCCACTTCCGCTTTATGGGAGAGTTCATCCCATTCACATTCATAGTTAGAATAACTAATTCTTTATTTCCTGACATCTTATTTACCCAAGTTATGTTTTCCCCTTTCCTTTCCCCTTTCTCCCTTCCCCCCTCCTCAGTAATTTGCTTTTGATGACCCCTTCCCCCAAACAATACTACACCCTTTAGGTCCCCTCCCCCTGTTTTTACTCCTTTCCCCTGACTCTTCTATTTTCCCTTCTATTAGTTTATCCCTTTCTTTTCCTCCTTTCCCTCCCACTTCCCTCTAGCAACAGACAAGTTTCTATGTGAAATCAAATGTCTGATATACACTTTTAGAGCCCAACCTGATGAGAGTAAGATTTACACAATGCTCATCTCCCTCCCCACTTTCTCTCAATTATATTAGGTTTTCTTTGCCTCTTCAAGAGAATTTACCTTGTTTTTACCTCCCTTTTTTAGGTCTTATTTTACCACTTTTTCCCTCTTTTCCCCAGTATGACAACCTTTCCCCCTCTAGTTCTTTTTTTCATATTATCAAAGTAATATCTAGTTAATTATACCCCCAAACTTTAAGTATCCCCCTAGTAAAAATAAAGTTCTCAAGAGTCCTTTCCTTTTTACCTTTTTATGCATCTCTTGAGTTCTGTGTTTGGATGTCGAATTTTTTGTTCAGATCTGGTCTTTTCATTAGAAATAGGTGAAATTCACCTATATCATTGAATGACCATCTTCTTCCCTGGAGGATAATGCTCATTCTAGCTGGATAGGTTATTCTTGGCTGTAATCCAAGTTCCTTTGCCCTTCAGAATATCTGGTTCCTGGCCCTTCGATCCTTCAATGTGGAGGCTGACAGATCGTGTGTGATTCTAATTATTGATCCTCGTTATTTGAATTGTTTCTTTCTAGCTGTTAGCAGAATCTTTTCCTTGGTGCTATAGTCCTGAAATTTAGCCACGTTAATACTTTGGGTTTTAATTTTGGCGTCTCTTTCAGGAGGTGATCGGTGAATTCTTTCAATGGTGATTTGCCTTCTGATTCTACAATCTCAGGGCAGTTTTCCTTCAGGATTTCCTGGAAGATAGTGTTTAGATTCTTTTTTTCATCATGGCTTTCAGGAAGTTCAATAATCCTTAGATTGTCTCTCCTAGATCTATTTTCCAAATCAGTTGTTTTTTCCTAGGAGATATTTCATATTTTCTTCTAATTTTTCATTTTTTGTTTTTGTTTGACTTATTCTTGAAGTCTTATTGAGTCATTCACTTGCATTTGTTCAATTCTTAATTTTAAAGTGTTGTTTTCTTCAGTTACCTTTTTAAGCTCCTTTTGTAACTGGCCAATTGAATTCTTTTGTTCATTGCACTCTTTTTTCCACTTCACTAATTTTATTTTTCAATAAATTGGTGTCTCTTTCATATGTCTTTTGCAGGGCATCATATCCTTCTTGTACTGATTTCAGTTTATTTTCCCATTTATCATCCAGCTCTCTTTTGAGGTTCTTTATGCAATCTTCCAGAAAGGCCTTTTGAAAAAGGGAGCAGTGATGGTCCTTAATAACTTCTTCTGGAATTTTGTCTAAAGGAACCTCAGAATCTGGGATCATCCCTTCTTTTTCTCCATAAACCTGTCTTTGGTGAGAGCTCTCTTTTGCTTCTTCATTTTTTTTAGACAGTGTGGATATCTTCTTAATGTATGACAACAACAGTGGCTGAAACAGTGGCTGAAGATCTTTGCTCTGGGGCACTAGGGTGAATTAACTTAAGGTGCTGGGCCGGTAGGGGCTAGGACTAAGTCCAAATTACTCCTTAAACAAGGCAAGTCTGCCAGAACACCTGCCCCCAATCAGGACAGAGTGTCCCGAGTGCCTCAGATAAACTCCAGATGTTTGAAATTTGGAGTTCTACCACAGTGAGCTAAGTCCCACCCTCACTTCCGGCCTACACCGGAGTCCTCTGTTTATCCCTCTGTCCGAGTTAGACAAACCTGATGTCAAGTTCTTCAGTGATATATCAGCAAGCAGTGTCCAAACATTTCTGGATTTGTTGACTTGAAGATCAGTTCAGAGGCTTATTTTATTGTTGATTTGAGAGAAGATCGCAGGAGGACGCAGAGAGTCACCTTTTCACTTCGCCATCTTGGCTTCACCCCCCATGTAGCCTTTTTCAAGTAATTTTAAGAGAATATAAGGGTTCTTTTTCAATTTTCAGAAAATTCAAGGATTCTTGCATTGTTTTTCTTTGTCTTGAGATCAATGATTTTTTATATATGATGCATTCCTTCCCTTTTTTCAGTCTTGAATTTATTTTGTTTCTTTTAATTTCATGGAGTTACTGTTTTATTTGGTCTATTGTACTTCTGAAGGAGTTCATTTCTTAAGTACAGATTGTCACTTTCTCTTCTACAATGGTTATTTTCCTTCCAATTCTTTCTATAGGGGCATTTACTTGCTGTTATTTTTTGATTTATATCTTCTAGTTCTTGCACAAAATCCATTTTTATCAGAGTTTATTAGAGTTACTTTCATTTTTAAATACATATTTATAAATTATCCCCCAAAAGATACAATCTCTATTTATTTAACCCGTTGCTAATTGTTTCCATTTGTTCTGCTGCTTTTCAGACATTTTTCAGCCACATACAATTTTTTTGTGATCCCAATCACATTTTTTTTTTTGACAAAAATTGGAGTGGCTTCTCATCTTCTTTTCCAGTTCAATTTACACAAGAGGCAACAGGTTAAAATAACTTGCCTGTAGTCACATTGTCTGAGGCAAGATTTGAACTCGGGAAATTGAGTCTTTCTGATTCCAGGTTTTTAATGTGATTCTTGTTTACTCACTATGTTAACAAAAATAGTTCCTAAAATGGTACGTTGTACCAGGGTCAGGCTCTTTTCACTACGGTTTTTTGGGGTAGGGCTGTGTGCCCTGGTTGATCTGGCAATTGGAATTCTAGGATTTTTAGTTGATTTACAATTCCCTGGGATGGACCTTCCTGGATCACTGAGGTTCAATATACTATCTCCCCAGAGGTTTTTCTGTAATCTCTATGGAAAATATTAGGGATCTCAGTGTTCCTAGGATTTTTCCTTTATGGTTTGAGTATTGTGGACAACCAGCTGGTCAACTGATTAAAGTCATACTGATAAGTTTTTATATCTTCTCCCTAATACTTTCAAAATCACCACTTTTAGATTTTCTCATCATCCTTGTTCAAAAAATTTTCTGCTGTTGTTGACTAGAAATAAGAGTAACAAAAACCTTGTAATTTATATATGCCCTTGAGAAATAGAGCAGTCGATCAGTGGCATAGGATAGGATATCAGGACAAGCTAGGTAATAATGTTAGCAATTTAGTGTTTGATAAACCCAAAGACCCCAGCTTTTGAGATAAGTACTCACTATTCAGCAAAAACTGCTGGGATAATTGGAAACTAGTGTGGAAGAAATTAAGGCTGGACCCACACCTAACACCACACACCAAGATAAGATCTAAATGGGTTCATGATCTAAAGAGTGATATTATAACCAAATTAGAGGAACATAGGATAGTTTATCTCTCAGATCTGTGGAGATGGAATAAATTTATGTCCAAAGAAGATCTGGAACTCTTAATTTAAGACCAGATAGATAATTTTGATTATATTAAGTTAAAAAGTTTCTGTACAAACAAAAGTAATGCAGACAAGATTAGGAGGGAAGCATCAAATTGGGAAACCATCTTTACATTTAACGGTTTTGATAAAGGTCTCATCTCTAAGATATATAGAGAATTGTCTCATATTTATAAGAATTCAAGCCATTCTCCAATTGATAAATGGTCAAAGGATATGAACAGACAATTTTCAGATGAGGAAATTAAAACTATTTATAATCATATGAAAAGGTGCTCCAAATCACTATTGATCAGAGAAATGCAAATTAAGACAACTCTGAGGTACCACTACACACCTGTCAGATTGGCTAAAATGACAGGAAAAGATAACAATGAATGTTGGAGGGGATGTGGGAAGACTGGGACACTGATGCATTGTTGGTGGAGCTGTGAACGGATACAGCCATTCTGGAGAGCAATTTGGAGCTATGCTCAAAAAGTTATCAAACTATGCATTTGACCCAGCAGTTTTTCTATTGGGCTTATATCCCAAAGAAATAATAAGAGAAGGAAAAGGCCCCACAAGTGCAAGAATGTTTGTGGCAGCTCTTTTTTTGTCGTGGCTAGAAACTGGAAACTGAATGGATGCTCATCAATTGGACAGTGGCTGAATAAATTATGGTATATGAATGTTATGGAATATTATTGTTCTGTAAGAAACGACCAGCAGGACGATTTCAGAGAGGTCTGGAGAGACTTGCATGAACTAATGCTCAGTGAATTGAGAAGAACCAAGAGATCATTATTCACGGCAACAGCAATACTATATGAGGATCGGTTCTAATGGACATGACTCTCTTCAACAATGAAATGCTTCAAACCAGTTCCAATTCTTCGGTGAAGAGAGCCATATACACCTAGAGAGAGGGATGTGAAATGCGGATCACAACATAACATTTTCATGTTCTCTATTGAGCTTTGCTTGTATTGTATTTCCTTTATGAGATTATTCTTTCTGAATCAGATATTCAGATATTATCAGATATCTTTTTAGATATGATTTCTCCTGCACAAAAAATGATGCAATAACTATACATATATTCGATTTCTTAAGTATTCTAACATAATTATCATGTAATGGATATCCTGACATCTAGGGGAGGGGTGGGGAGTAGGGGGGAAAATTTGTAACAGAAAGCTTTGTTAGGGTTAATGTTTAGGAATTACCCATACATATGTTTTGCAAATAAGTATTAATAAAAAAATTTATATATGCCTTAACTCTGTATACACTGCTTCTTATTTTGTTAAAGAATTGTATTATTTTTTTTATTTATGGTCTCTAGACTTCCAGCTAACATTCTGGAGTTCTAGAGCAGAAGACATAATCCATTATAGTGTATCCTTATTTTACATTACAAAAAGTTCTTGCATTGTATATCTTTTTCACCTCTCAGAGAGATTCATTCCACATAACTAGTGATATATTTTCAGGAAAAATATATGAGAAGAAAAATCAGTAAAAGTAGGATAAGTGACTTCTCTCTTATTTTTAGCTATGCAAATTCTTTGTAAGGTTACAATATTCACTTTAATTTGTGCATTTATGTGTTTATATCATTGTTCTTTACATTTACATCATTGTGTTTAAAGTGCATATCATTTGCTTGGTGCTTAGTTCTCCATGCATCAATTGATATAAATATTTCCATGCTTCTTCAAGTGTAATTTATGCTTTTCAATTTTTTCAGCAGTTTTATTTAAACAAAAAAAAGGAATTATTTCTTAAGTAATTTATGTTTTGGTGCTCATTGAATACTGGGTTATTGAGGATTCTTTGTGATTATTCATTGTTTAGTCAATTTCCATCATTTACTTATTTTTAACAAATACTAAATATTCTTTCTTAATTAAAATTCTTAATTAAAAAAATTAAAAAACAAAAAAAATGTTGTGTATAATAAAGTTGGTGTGCAGAATATACATTTCAACCAAATCAATACTTCATTTGATTATTGCTTAGAGGTAGGTCTGGATTTCCCTAACCAAGGTAACTCTAAGCCTCCTCTCTCCTCCACCCCCCAGCAAGCTTATTGTACACACATGGGCAGGGAGCTCCATTATAATTATATGAGTAGTTTAATGATCATAATGGATTATTTATATAGGGGATGTAGGCTTTCTGCCAAACAATTCATTGGATCTCAGATCCCTGCTATATAGTTTTAAGTAGTAGCAAAACTATTCAGTGGATTCTCAAAAGTTCCATGGTAATTATATGAATTAAATAAAGGGAGAAGTAGCTTCAAAACATCAATACACATGTCATTAGAGATTTGCATTTCACTTAGCAAGCAGTTCTAATTTTGAATCTGGGTCCCAGGGCATGGGCATCATTCCAACACACTTGGATGAGTGCCTAGACATTCAAGATTATGTGGAGGACAGAATGAAAGTTGTGTCCTGATTACTGTGCTTTTCTTACATCTTTCTATAGCTTTATCTGCTTATTATCTCCTTTTTATGGCTTTCAACTCAATAAAAACATCACAAGGATATATGCGGATCAGTTTGAATACGTTCCCCCAACCCCAACACACACACACACACACACACAAGAATATTTGTTAGCCACAGTGTCTGAAAATAGCTTCCACCTTTAGAATGGCTTTCACCCCAATAACATAACTATCCCAACAGTATGATTTTCATTCCAATTGGGACATCACACTAGATATTTAGATTTATTGTTATTATTACTAATTACCAAGTTGCATAATATATCATTTTAATAATTTAATTACAATATATCATGAGGACTAGGAATTATTTTAATCATAAATTATTAATTAATTTAACTATTTTCTATTCTAATGCCACAAACAAGCCATGAATACTAAATATTCTTTCATCTTATTAAGTTATTCATTATTTCCTTATGGAGCATCTTGTCATTGTAATTGCATAAATATTCTGAATGTTTCAATAAATTGATGTGAATTTGGACATGTTTTTAGTTATTTGGAATGAAATCCATCTGTTTTTAGAACTAATAATTGTTAGAATTAAATTGATTAGTTTCTACTGAATTTTTAATCTATGCTTCCAAGATTCTGTTGCATGTAATTCTTATTATAAAGTGGTCTGAATAGGCCACTTGCTATTTATGTTTTTCTTCCCTTGTTTTTGAAGTTTTATGCCTTAATATAAGGTCATTTTTTTGTGAAGGTGCCACATACTCCTCAGAAATAACTCCTAAATGTCACCATTCAATTTTCTAGAGAAAACTATTATATACAGCTTCTCTAAAATTTTATTTCTTTAACATCTTTTTCATTTATTTTATGATAAGATTTATCTTAGGCTGAAAGGGTTAAATTGAAGTCTCCCAATATGTTTTTCTATTTCTTCCTTGAACTCATTTTATTTCCTTCAAGAATGCCATTTGGTGACTTTGTTTTATTGTTAAATGAGTTCTCGTGGAGTCATCAGCTTCCACTTGACCAATTTTGATTTTTAAAGAGTTATTTTCTTTAGTGAGGTTTTGTAATTCTTTTGTCATTTAATTCATATTTTAAAGTGTTATTTCCTTTTATATTTTTGTACTCTAAATTTTTTCTTAGTAAGCTATTAATTATATTTTCATAAATTTCTTGAGATATCTAGGGATTAGCCAAAATGGGGGAATAGAGGACATTAAAGAGATAATATATAATAGAGACTAATAACAAAGAACCTGACCTTGAAAATCCATCAGCTTGACAAGGAAGTTGAAGACACAAATTCAGAATAAGGCAATGATATCAAAGAATTTATAAGTAAAGTCTTAAATTTAAAAAAAAAATGAAATGGAAACAAGCCCTATAAGCATTCCAGAGAGATAGAAAAATGTTTTTAAAATGAAATAAGTAGCAAAAAAGAAAAAAAATTGAGCAAATAACTTAGAAGAGAAGAAAATTATGTAAATACTTGGTAAAGGATGCCCTAAATACTGAAAAAAAATACCTTAAAAATAGAATTGGTCAGATGGGAGAAAAGAGGTAAAAAAGATTATTGAAAAAAAATAATTCCTTAAAAACTGGAATTTGGTGAGAGGAAGATGTCAATTCCATGAGACAACTAGAAAAAAAATTAAACAATCAAAAGACAAAAAACAAAACAAAACAAAAAAAACCCACTAAATGAAAGGTGAAATATCTCAGACAAAAATCTGGGAAATAAATTAGGGAAGATAATTTAACATTTATTGGCTCACTTACAAGTCATGACCAGTAAAATAATTTAGATATCATATTTCAAGGAATTGTAAATGAAAAACTGCTCCAATTTATTAGATCCAGAAGGTCAAAGGGAAATTGAAAGAATCCACTCAGCATTTCCTGAAAGAGATACCAAAATGAAAACTAACCAGACCATTATGCACAAATTCCAGAGCTATCACATTAAGGAGAAAATATTCCACACAAGTAGAAAGAAGCAACTAAGATATTGTGGAGCTACAATTAAGATCACACACATTTTAGCAGCTAACATGTTAAAGAAGTGATGGATTTAGAATAACATCCCAGGGAATGGAAGAGCTAGGATTATAACCAAGAACAATGTACACAGGAAAAAAAAGTGATTGTAATTCTTTATAAGAAAAAAATAATATTCAGAGAAATGGAGAACTTGCAAAAATTTCTGCAATTCTAGACCAGACCCCACTAACACAGCTCCAGCCTCAAAGAAAAATAAGAATTGACCTCAGGCTATGGAAGAGCTCAAAGGGGATTTTGAAAATCAAGTATAAAACATAAAGTACAACTTTGAGAAAAAATTGAGAGCAGTGCAAAAGGAAATATGAAATGCTAAAGAGGAGAAGAATGCCTTAAAAAGCAAAATTGGCCAAATGTGAAAGGAAGTGCAAAAGCTCCCTGAAAAAAATAATTCCTTAAATATTAGAATTGAGCAAATGGAAGCTAATGACTAAAAGAAACCTAGATACAATGAAGCAAAAAAAAAATGAAAAATAGAAAAAAATGAAATATCTCATTAGGGAAAAAAACTGATTTGGAAAATAGATTCAGGAAAGATGATTTAGAAATTATTGGTTTACCTGAAAGTTATGATCCAAAAAGGGCCTGGATATCATATTTCAAGTAATTATCAAGGAAAACTGTTCTGATATTGTAGAGTCAGAGAGTAAATAGAAATTTAAAAAAAAATCCACTGATCACTTCCTGAAGAATATCTCAAACTGAAAACACTCAGGAATATTATAGCCAAATTGTGGAACTATCAAGTCAAGGAAAAATATTGTAAGCATCCAGAAAGCAGTTCCAGTATAGTGGAGCCATAGTCAGAATAACCCAAGATTAAACTCATTCTGCATTAAAGAACTGAAGGGCTTGGAATGTATTATTTCAAAGAGAAATGGAGTTAGAATTGAAACCAAGAATCATCTGTGTAGCAAAACTGAGTGTAATTCTTCAGAGGAAAAAGTGGATATTCAGTAAAATAGAAGATTTTCAAGTATTTATGACGAAAAGAACAGGGTTGAATTGAAAATTTGACTTTCAAATACAGGAAGCAGCAGAAGCATAAGGAGGTAATCAAGAAAGAGCTATCCTAAGGGACTTATTATTATTATTATTATTATTTACATTCCTACATAGGAAGATGATACTTATAACTCATTATACCTTTCTCATTATTATAGCGGTTGGAAAAAGTATATGTAGACAGAGGGCATAGACATGAATTGAATATGAAGGAATTCATATCTAAAACCATAAAATTAAAAGATGAAAGAAGAATGGACTGAGAGCAAGGGAAAAAGAGAATTAGAATGGTGTGAAATAGCTGCCATAAAAAAGGTTAGGGGAAAAACTCTTTTACTGGAGTGGAGAAGGGGGAGGAAAAGGTGACTGTGTAAACCTTACTCTCATCAGGAATGATTTAAAGAAGACAGTCAATATGAATGCAGAAATCCATCTTACCCTGCTGGAAAGTAGGAGGGGAATGAAAATATAAGAAAGGGGAGGGTGATAGAAGAGACAATTGAGGTAGGGAGTAAAACACTTTTGAGGAGAGACAGGGTGAAAGGAGAGAAAATAAAATAAGCAGGGGGGATACAGTTAGCAATATTAATTGTGGAAATAATTTTTAAAAAGTTTCTCAGATAAGATATGATCTCAAACATTTAGGGAACTGAATCAAATTTATAAAAATATAATTTTTATTAATAAGTATTGAAGCAAAAAAATTAAATCTAATACTAGTAAGTAGATAGTATAATCACATCCAAAGATCATACATTATGATCAAGTTAGATATATACTAAGAATGCAGGATTAATTCAGAATTAGAAAAAAAAATATCAGCATGAGTCCATATCAATCACAAAACATCAAAATTTTGTGATTAAATGTCTATAGTTGGAAAAAAGCCTCTGACAACATAATATCCATTCCTGTTTTAAACACTATAAAGCTTAAAAATAAATGGAACCTTTTTCCTTCCTAAAAATAATTATTCTCTACTTAAAATTAAGAACAAAAATTATCCATAATGGAAATAAAGTTAAAGTCTTCCCATTAAGATGAAAAGTCAAGCAAAAATGTTTAAAAGTATCATTCAACATTGTGCAAAAAATATTAGCTATAATAGTAAGTAAAAAGATAAATAAAAATAGCCAATGAGGAAACAAACTATCATTCTTTGCAGATGATAGAATTGTATATTAAAACAAAAACTCTAGAGAATCAATCAAAAACCTACTTGAAACAATTAACTATTTTAGCAAAGTTGCAAGATTTAAAGTTTCTCCTTTAATCAATACCATCTTGACATACTACCAAAACCTATAAGCAACAAATAGAAAAGCAAAACCTATTTAAAATAGCTATATATGTTATAAAATACTTGCAAATCAACTTGCCAAAACAAGCCAAAGGAATACAAACACAATGATAAAACACAAATGTGACATGCACATCTGCATACACACATATTCACACACACACACACACACACACACACACACTCTCACACACACACACCGTTGATTTACATGTAAATTCTGGTCTTCTGAAATTTATTCCATGATGCTTTGTATCTGTTCTCCATCATCACATTCTCTATTTGAGTTGAAATTACATATTTTTAGGAAGACATTTCTTAACATTTTTTCTCTTGGTGTTGTAATTTATATCCACAAATGCCTTGGTTTAAAATTATTTTTGAATTTTTTTTTTATGTTTCTGGATGTAATTTAATTCTGTGTTTCTTCTTTGTTTGCTTTCTTTATTGTTTATGCATTTCTTTTGTTTGTGGTATACAGAAATTAAATAAAATACAAAGGTCTAATTTTCTTTGTAAAGATATTTTAAACATCTCTTAAGTGAACTTACTCCCCCCACCTACAGCTAAATAATTCATTCAACACAGATATACACACTATATCTCCTTAGATTGATCCTGAGCTCCCTTACTTTTTAGAATATTTTCTTTTCCCTATTAGGATTTTTGTTGGGTACAGAATAGTCTCGAATTACTCAATTTTTTCCCTTCATATTTAAAGTTCTTTCTCCTGCTTACTTGAAGGATTTATTTTTGTTGTTGTTGTTGTTATTGGAACTGTTAAATTGAATCATTATATATTTTGTATTTACACCATAGTTTCTCTCTTTCTCTTCCTCCCCCCCTCACCCCCCTCTTTCTCTCTCTCTTCCTCTCTCTCTCTCTTTCTCTCTCTGTCTCTCTCTCTTTCTCTCTCTCTCTCTCTCTCTCTCTCTCTCTCTCTCTCTCTCTCTGTATGTATATGTGTGATTACATATTTTGGAGACATTTATTAGATTTCCTTAATTGACACTCTCCTGTCAAAAATAGATCACATTGTCAAGATTCATTCACAAATTAAATAAATTCAGAAGCAAGCTCTAATTAAAATGGATAGAAAGACAAGTAAATAAAAAATACAAAGAAAACAAATATATGAATGAATGAATGTATAGATAGTAAAATGGTTAGCAAAGGAAATATGAATAAGGTGTAATCATGTGCAAATGGATAATTAACAGAAAACTAGTTATCCAGAAAATGATGAGGATCCTTATCCTTGAGAGTCAGAGGAAGTGAAGCTAGATTTAGAGTACTGAATCATAATCAGTTGAATATTGAGATTGATAAATAAATTATTTTTGTCTTTAGTCTTCTGGTTATATTATTTGTTCATCAAACAAAGCCAGTGTGGGAACAGAAGAAAAGGAAAACTTGACAATATAGCAAATTCTAACAGAATTTCTCCAGAAGAATATTTTAAGTTAGCTGAGTGAAACCAAATGAGAAAATTTTCAGATATAAGTGACTGACCAATAAAAAGACTTAAGATTTTAGGATAAAAATTCATTACTTGGTTAAAAAAATTTGAAAAACTAGAAAGCAATATAACAAAAATTAAGCATAGACCAATATCTTACAATATTTAGCAAGATAAGGTCAAAATTGCTATATGATTTGCATATAAAGAGAGAGATTACAAGAAAATCAAAGAACATGGAGGATATTACTTGTCAGGCTTAGGGATAGGAATACAATGTATGAATAAGCAAGAATAAGAGCAGTGAGGTATTAAATGTATAAATTTTATTATATTTAATTAAAAATTTTGCACAGATTAAAAAAGTGGACAAAATTAGAACACTGAGAAAAATATCAGAAAGTAGAAAATGGAGAAAATGATATAGTTTCTTAGTTAAAGATCTCTTATCTCAAACATATATCTACAAGCATGTAAGTCATTCCTCAATTGATGAATGATCAAAGGCTTAGAAAAGCAAATTTTAAAAAAAAATTAATTTTTCCTAAGGCAATTGAGGGTAAGTTATTTCCTAGGGTCACACAGCTAAGAAGCTTTAAGTGTCTGAGGCCAAATTTGAACTCAGGTCCTCTTGATTTCAAAGTTGGTGCTCTATCCACTGAACCACCTAGCTGCCCCACAGGAAAATTTCTGATGAAGAAATTAAAATAATTTATAGTCATTGGAAAAAATGCACTAAATCATTATTGATTAAAGAAATGCAAATAAAAAACCTTGAGATATCATTTTACACCTATCAGACTGGCTGAAGTCATTGAAGGAGAAAGCAATAAATGATCAAGGCAATGTTTTAAATTGAGATACTACCCCAATATTGGTACAATTGTGAATTGATGCAATACTTCTCCAATAGGAGAGCAATCTGGATGTATGCCAAAATATTTATTAGACTTCCTATACACTGTGACCAACAATACTATTTTATAGTGTTTAGTTTTATAGTTTTATATATGCATACATATAGATAGTTAGATAGATAGATAGATAGATAGATAGATAGATAGATAGATATAGATATAGATATAGATATAGTTACATACATGAGATCAAGGATTTAAAAAACACATGAATAAACTTGCATTAAATAACAGAGATAAATGATTAGAACCAAAAGAATATAGTAGACTGCAATAGTGATATTGTTTTAATAAGAATTTTGAACAGTAAGTCATTTTGACTATTACAAATACCTATATTTATTCCAACTTGTATAATGAAAGAATATGCTATCTGATTCTAGAGAAAGAACTTATAAATAGAAGAATGTATAGAATGATTTGCCTTACAAAGACATGATTGTGTCTAATGCCACCAATCTTTTGGGAAGGGAAGACAAGGGAAACATTGAAAAAAAATTACATGTGATTATTATATATTTAAAAGGAATAGAAAATTGCATATAATAGAATTTTAGTTTTATATGTGATCATCTTTTTGACTATGATATGGAAATGCTTACAATCCTCCATAAATCAGAAAGAAAAATCTTTAAGAAAAACATGTTAGGGGCCCAAATGTTTGCTATTACTATTACAGTAATATCAGAAAATACAACGACTGAATTAAGAACAGTTACGTAATGAAAAATAATGTGGTTCCTTATGGGGCATGGATCCTGGTTAAATCAGAATACAAAAATTCCATCAGGATCATTTTTGTAAGTTTTGTTTTTGGCAAAATAAAAGCATCATACAGTTTTTAAATTGGTACAGTTAAACTTTTTTCTTGAAGTTATCAATCTAATATACTTCATGAAAAGGGTTTTTCATGAAAAGGTTACTACGCAATGGAAGAAAACAATATCTTGGCAGAAACAGGACTTTCATTTTTCAAAAAGCCTGATTTGTAGGCTAGAAAAAAAATCACATCTAACCTTATTTCACCAATATTGGCTAATAGTTACATTGGGTACACTGGTAAGTAAGAGTCTAGTTAGATAAATCAAGAAAGAAATAATTATAATTATACACCACTGTAGCATTTAGTTAACATAGAGAAATCTGCTCTCATTAATTTTAGACCAAGATTATTAGAAATGAAAAGAGTATACTTAATTATAAAATACCTACTTTTAGTAAGAGAGAGAAAATGACAACTCATAGAATTTTTTTTGAATGACTATAATTAACACTTTATCTCCTTTGATGGAATCAAGGTAATCAGTCAACAACAACAATAATATAGATTGTTCAACTATTATTCAGGAAATTTCCTAATATCCCAAATGTAATAGAAAGTATCAAGGAGGGGTAGCAAAGAGAGAAGCAAAATAAAATAAACAAAATAAAAATAACTGATTGCTGATAATTCTACTATTGTGCATTGGTTCATTACAGAGAAATCAGATATTACTTCTTCCAATGATCAATTTATTTAATGATAGGAAATATGTACAAATTAAGGCTTTTTCAATTTTTATTTGGTTATTTTTTTTTGTTTAATGAAGTAATGTTTGGTTTGAGCAGTACTATTTTCTGTTACTTGTTTCATAAAAATATACACTGCTTCTGGAATGATTTCAGTAATAGACATTTTTCTCACCTGATAATGTGTTTTTGAATAAAAAGTACTTTGGAGAGGAGTATGAAGTATTGTATCAGCTATGATTGCAATGAATTTTCTGAATGTAGGATGATAGTTTTTTTTTTGATAATACCAAGTAGTCTTCTTTAAGACAATTATTCATGTTTTCTGCTAATTTGATTAGTTAATTAATTATTTATTAATCAAGTATTCATTAATAAAATTCCTAAAGGATTGTATCAACAAAATGCTTACATGTATCTCATAGAACCTGGAGTGTGGGGTGAAGTAGCTGGAGAATTTACATGCATGCAGATTGCTACACATAGTTCATTGGACAGCAAGTCTAATAACATAATTTTGTTCTTTTTTTACATGTCCTATCATAGTTTGATATACTAGGAAATTTTATCCTATTCTTATTCTAAATTTTTCTTGATTTTTATGGTTTAGGAAATGAATTTGTCCAGAAGATAATAAGAGAAGTTCCTCTACCTTTAAAATTTTAGGTATTGATGGTATGGAGGGCATGTGTATCTGCACAACTGATACTGAATAGTTTTACAAATTTCATATGGCTTTAGAGGGATTGGCTTGCTTTTCCTTAGGGTGAAATACAGTGGACAGTGTTTTGGGGTGGTCATATTTACAGTTTACTAGTTGCAGGCTTGAATACCCTTGAACACAAGTTTCAACTCAATTGGGTTATAGAGTTTCTGTACTCGACTGAAAAAAATTGTGACTCTGGCTGTCTGGATAGAGCCAATGAGGGCTAAAATCCAAATCATTCCCACTTCCTCTGCAAAGAGTGATAATTTGGTTTCTTCAATACCTACTCTAATTCCTTTTATCTCTTTTTCTTCTCTTACTGCCAAAGCTAACATTTCTAATGCAATATTTAATAGTAATGGTGACAGTGGGCAGCCTTGTTTCACTCCTGATCTTATTGGGATTGGTTCTAGTTTGTCCCCATTACATATGATGATTGCTAATGCTTTTAAAAAGATTCTACTGATTATTTTAAGGAAAACCCCATTTATTCCTATACTCTCTAGTGTTTTTAATAGGAATGGGTGTTAGATTTTATCAAATGCCTTTTTTGCACCAATTGAAATAATCATATGATTTTTGTTTGGTTGGTTATTAATATAATTGCTTATGCTGATAGTTTTCCTAATATTGAACCAGCCCTGCATCCCTGGTATAATTCCTATTTGGTAATCATGTATTATCCTGGGGATGACTTTCTGTAATCTTGTTGCTAATATTTTATTTAAGATTTTTGCATCAATATTCATTAGGGAAATTGATCTATAATTTTATTCTCTGTTTTCACCATACCTGGTTTAGCTGTCAGCACCATATCTGTACCATAAAAGGAATTTGGTAGTATACCTTTTTTCCCTATTGTTTCAAATAGTTTATATAGTATTGTAATTGATTGTTCTTTGAATGTTTGATAGAATTCACATGTAAATCCATCTGGCCCTAGAGATTTTTTTGTTAGGGAGTTGATTAATAGGTTGTTCCATTTCTTTTTTAAAATGGAGCTATTTAAATAATTTATTTCCTCTTCTGTTAACCTGTGCAATCTATATTTTTCTAGATATACCTCCATTTCATTTAGATTATCAAAATTATTGGCAAAAAATTGGGCAAAGTAACTCCTAATTATTGCTCTAAATTCCTCTTCATTGGTGAAAAGTTCTCCCTCATCATTTTTGAGGCTAACAATTTGATTCTCCCCTTTTCTTTTTCTAATTAAATTAACTAAATTGTTATCTATTTTTGTTTTTTTTTCATAAAACCAGCACAATTTTATTTATTAAGTCAATAGTTTTCTTATTTTCAATTTTATTAATCTCCTCTTTTATTTTCAGAATTTACAATTGAGTATTTGAGAGTTTTTAATTTGTTCTTTTTCTAGTGTTTTTAAATGGTAAGCCCAATTTATTTATCTCTTTCTCTATTTTATGCAAGTAAGCATGTAGAGATACAAAATAGCCCTTTATAACTGTTTTGGCCAAATCCCACAAATTTTCATATGTTGTCTCATTATTGTCATTCTCCTGGATGACATTATTGATTGTGTCTATGATGTGCTCTTTCACCCCTTTCATTCTTTCGGATTAGATTATTTAATTTCCCATTAACTTTTGGTCTATTTTCTCCTGGGCTCATATTGCATGCATCAGCATCTGAAAAAGCACATTTAGAATTTCTACCTTTCTGCATTTGATTTTGAGGAGTTTATGCTCTAACACATGGTCAATTTTCATATAAGTCCCATGACCCAATGAGAACTTCTTTTTTTT
>JAJPUD010025474.1:0-16409 GCA_023553655.1 Myrmecobius fasciatus | reverse complement strand
TCTAATTATTGATCCTCAGTATTTGAATTGTTTCTTTCTAGCTGCTAGCAGAATCTGTTCCTTGGTGCTATAGTCCTGAAATTTAGCCACGATATTCCTTGGGGTTTTAATTTTGGGGTCTCTTTCAGAAGGTGATCGGTGAATTCTTTCAATGGTGATTTTGCCTTTTGATTCTACAATCTCAGGGCAGTTTTCTTTCAGGATTTCCTGGAAGATAGTGTTTAGATTTTTTTTTCATCATGGCTTTCAGGAAGTCCAATAATCCTTAGATTGTCTCTCCTAGATCTATTTTCCAAGTCAGTTGTTTTTCCTAGGAGATATTTCATATTTTCTTCTAATTTTTCATTTTTTTGTTTTTGTTTGACTGATTCTTCAAGTCTCAGTGAGTCATTCACTTGCATTTGTTCAATTCTTATTTTTAAAGTGTTGTTTTCTTCAGTTACCTTTTTAAGCTTCTTTTGTAACTGGCCAATTTGTTCATTGCATTCTTTTTTCCCTTCACTAATTTTATTTTTCAATAAATTGGTGTCTATTTCATATCTCTTTTGCAGAGCATCATATCCTTCTTGCAAGATATTGTATACTTTTTGCACTGATTTCAGTTTATTTTCCCATTTATCCTCCAGCTCTCTTTTGAGGTTCTTTATGCAATCTTCCAGAAAGGCCTTTTGAAAAAGTGACCAGTGATGGTCTTTAATACCTTCTTCTGGTATTTTGTCTAAAGGAACCTCAGGATCTGGGGTCAACGCTTCTTTGCCTTGATAAAAGCTGTCTATGGTGAGAGCTCTCTTTTGCTTCTTCATTTTTTTAGACAGTGTGGATATCTCTTTAAGGTAGGGGAAAAAATGGTGGCTGAAAGACAGCTGAAGAGCTTTGCCCTGGGGCACTTCGGCAAATTAACTCAAGGTGCTGGGCCGGTGGGGGCTAGGACTAAGTCCGAATTACTCCTTAAACAAGGCAAGTCTGCCAGAACACCTGCTCCCAATCAGGGCAGAGTGTCCTGAGTGCCTCAGATAAACTTCAGGTGTTTGGAATTTGGAGTTTGGAGTTTGGAATTTCTGCCACGATGAGCTGAGCTGAGTCCCACCCTCACTTCTGGCCTACACAGGAGTCGTCTATTTATCTCTCTGTCCGAGTCAGACAAACCTGATATGAAGTTCTCCAGAAAGCAGTGTCCAAATATTTCTGAATTCGTTGACTTGAAGATCAGTTCAGAGGCTTATTTTATTGTTGATTTGAGAGAAGATCGGAGGAGAGGCAGAGAGTCACCTTTTCACTCCGCCATCTTGGCTTCTGATTTTCCAGTTTTCTTAGCAATTTTTGTCAACTAGTGAGTTCTTATCCCAGATGCTGTAGTTTAAAAGGGTTTATCAAATACTAAATTCTATAAGCCTTGATTATTTTCTCATATTTATCTAATCTATTCCACTGATCCACCACTCTATTATTTAGCCAATACTAAATGGTTCTGATTACTGCTGCTTTGTAATAGTTTTAGGTTTGGTACTGCTAAGCCTCAATTCTTTGTATTTTTTTCCACTAATTCTCTTGATATTCTTAACCTTTTGTTCTTCCAGATGAATTTTGTCATTATTTTTTCTAGTTCTATAAGATAATGTTTTGATAGTTTGATTGGTATGGCACTAAACAAATAGACCAATTTAGGAAAAATTGTCATTTTTATTATATTAGTTCGACCTAACCACGAAAAATTGATATTTTTCCAATTTTTTAGATCTGATTTTATTTGTGTGAGAAGTGTTTTGTAATTGTGTTCAGATAGTTCTTAGATTTGCATTGGCAGATAGAGCCCCAACTATTTTATTTTGTCTACTTAAAGTTTCAATGGGATTTCTCTTGCTATCTCTTGCTGATGGACTTTGTCAGTAATATATAGAAATGCTGATGATTTCTGTGTTTATTTTATATCCTGCAACTTTGCTAAAGCTATGAATAGTTTCTAGTAGATTTTTGCATGATTTTCTAGGAATTCTCTAAGTATATCATAATATCATGTGCAAAGAGTAATAGTTTTATTTCCTCATTGCCTATTTTAGTTCCTTTAATTTCTTTTTCATTTCTTATTGCTTAAACCAACTTTTCTAGTGTGATGTTGAATGATAGGGGTGATGATGAATATCCTTGTTTCACCCCTGATCTTATTGGGAATATGTCAAGGTTCTCTGCCTTCCAAATAATACTCACTGTAGGGTTTTAGATACTGTAAAAGCTCCATTTATTCCTATGATCTCTATTGTTTTTAATAGGAATGGGTACTCTATTTTTTCAAAAGTTTTTTTCTGCATCTTTTGAGATGATCATATAATTTCTGTTGATTTTGTTACTGATATGATTGATTATGGAAATAGTTTTCCTGATATTGAATCAGTCCTGCATTCCTGTTATAAAATTTACTTGATCATAGTTGTATTATCCTACTGATAAGTTTCTGTAATTAATTTGCTAATGTTTTATTTAAAATTTTTGCATCAATATTCATTAGGAAGATTGATCTGCAATTTTCTTTCTCTGTTTTGACTCTTCCTGGTTTAGGTATCAGTGCCATATTTGTGTCATAGAAGGAATTTGGCAGTACAACTTCTTTACTTACTTTTCTAAAGAGTTTACATAGTATTGGAATTAATTGTTCTTTAAATGTTTGGTAGAATTTACTTGTGAATCCATTTGCCAATGGAGAGTTTTTTCTTAGGGAGTTCATTAATGACTTGTTCAATTTCTTTTTCTAAAATGGGTCTATTTCCCTTTCTGTTAACCTTCACAGTTATATTTTTGTAAATATTCATCCATTGGAGTTAGATTGTCAGACTTGCTGCTATAGAGTTAGGCAAAATAGTTTCTAATTATTGCTTTAATTTGTTTTTCATTGTGCTAATTTTTACCCCTTTCATGTTTGATGCTGATGATTTGAGTTTTTCCCTTTTCTGTTTCTAATGAAATTAACCAAAGGTTTATCTAATTTTATTAGTTTTTTTCATAAAACCAAATCTTAATTTTATTAGTTCAATAGTTTTCTTAGTTTCTGTTTTATTAATCTCTCCTTTGAGTTTCAAATTTTCTAATTTGATACTTAATTGAGGATTTATAATTTGTTCTTTTTTTGGATTTTTTTAGTTGCATGCCTAATTCATTGATCTCCTCTCTTTTATTTTTCTAGCTATTTAGAGATATAAAATTTCCCTTAAGAACTACTTTGGCTACATCAAATAGGTTTGTATATTATCTCATTATTGTCATTTTCTTGGATGAAATTATGAATTCTTTCTGTGATTTGTTGTTTGACCCACTCATTCTTTAGTATCAGATTATTCAATTTTCAATTTCTATCTTTCCCTAGCCCTTTATTGAATATATTTTATTGCATTGTGGTCTGAAAAGGAAGTATTTACTATTTATGCTGTTTTGCATTTGATTATGAGGTTTTTATGCCTAAATACATAGTTGATTTTTGTTTAGGTGCCATGTACTGCCCCCCAAAAAATGTGTATTCCTTTCTATCCTTATTCAATTTTATCCAGAGGCCTATCATATTTAGGTTTTCTAGGATCCTAGTTTCTTATTTATCTTGTGGTTAGATTTGTGTGATTCTGAGAGGAGAAGGTTGAGGTCCCCACTAATATTTCTTCCTCTAACTGACTTCTTTTCTTTTTTTTAGCTGAAGTAATTGGGGTTAAGTGACTTGCCCAGGGTCACACAGCTTGGAAATATTAAGTGTCTGAGACCAGATTTGAACTCAGGTCCTCCTGATTTCAGGGCTGGTACTCTATCCACTGCACTACCTAATTGCTCCTGCCCCTTCTCTTCTTTCCCTGAATTGCAGTAGGTCTCTTGTACCTCTTTGTGTGAACTAATTGTCCCATTATAACTCTTCTTTCCTCTTTTTTTCAGTATAAATCTTTTTCTACTCCTTAATGTCTTTTTCTTTGATGTCATCACATCAGATACCATTCACAACCACATCCTTACTCCATGTGAGTCCCTTCTGCCCCAGTAACAGGTAACAGTTCCCAAGAGTTATACACTTTGTTTTCCTATCTAGGAATGTAAACAATTTAACCTTTAAATATGTTTTCCCCATTTACCTTTTTATGGTTCTCTTGAGTACTCTGTTTGTAGATTAAATTTTCTGTTTAGTTCTGTTTTTTTTTTTCAGTAAAAATGATTGAAAGTCTCTTACATCATTAAAGCTCCATTTCCTCCCCTGAAAGATGATGCTAAGTTTCATTGTGCTGTTAGTTCTTAGTTGTAATCCCAGGCCCTTTGCCTTCTGGAATATGGTATTACAGGCCCTTATATCCTTTATTGTAGAAGCTGCCAGATCCTGGGTTATCCTGACTATTGCTCCTAAATATTTGAATTGTTTTTATCTGGCAGATAAAAGTATTTTTTCCTTAAGATTATAGTTTTGGAGTTTTGCATCAGTGTTCCTTGGGGTTTTCTTTGTGGGATCACTTTCCAGAGGTGATCAGTGCATTCTTTCAATGAATACTTCACCTTCTGTTTCTAGACTATTGGGGCATTTTCCTTAATGAATGCTTGTAGAATGCTATTCAGACTCTTTTTTCAGTCACGTCCTTCAAGTAATCCAATAATTTTTTAATTGTTTTCTTCTGGCTCTATTTTCCAGATTGTCTATTTGTCCAATGATGTAATTCATATTTTCTTGCATTTTTTCATTCTTTTTAGTTTGTTTGATTCTCGTTGTCTTACAAAGTCAATAGCTTCCAGTTGCCCTGTTCTAGTTTTTAATGTGTAATTTTCTTCAGTTATCTTTTGTGTCTCTTTTTCTATTTAATCTTTTTAAGGCTTTGTTTTCTTCAATTTTTTTCCCTTTTCCAAACTGTTGACTCTCTTATGCATATTTCCCAATTGTTTCCTCATTTTTTTCTTCCACCTCTCTTATTTGCCTTTTGAAGTCTTTTATGGGCATTTCCAGGAAGGCTCTTTGCGTTTGAGATCAATTTATCTTACTCTGTGATTTGTTCTGTGGAAATTCAGTCCTTTTCTGAGTTTGTGTTTTGATCTGCTCTGTCGCCATAGTAGCTTTCTATGGTCAAGGTTCCTTTCTGTTTCTTACTCATTTTCTTTCCTTTTCTTTTGGTGTTTCTTTTTTATTATTATTATTATTATTCTTAAGGTGAAGCTCTGCTCCTGGGGTAGAGGTGTTTCTGTCCCAAGCTCCCTGAGCCTTGAATTTGAGCACAGGGATCCCTTATATTTGCAGGATGTATCTTTGCCTGCTTTGTTCGGGAAATAGCCTGGTTTCCCACAGTTTGCCTTCTGAGCTGGGACTAGAAGATGCCTCACTGATTTATTTCTCTACTGAGTCAGGATTGAGGGTCTTAGTTGCTGATTTGCTATGATTAAGAACTTCTCCCTGGCTTTCCCAGAGTCTATCTGAGCAGGGCTGCACACCCTTTGAATTACACATTAACCTCATAAAAAATTATGAAACTGAAAAAAAGATCCTTTGGAGTAAAAGATAATTAGTTCTGTTTTATATATGTTATGTTTCATATACATTCATTCAAATGAGATTTCTACTAAGTATTTGTTCATCAGTCTAACTCAATTTGCTCATTTAATAAAAGTGTTGGACTAGATGATCTTTAAGTTCAAGTCTTCTATGAGTTAATTTCAATTCAACAAACATTAAGTTCCTTACATGTGCCAATTACTTCTACTTCTTGGAATCACTGGCTTACTTCACAATTCTGCTCAGGTGCATGGTTGATTAATTTGTTTGTTTTCCGTACCTAAATTAATGATTCAGTTCATTTAAAATGGTCCATCTAATTGACTTAGGTCAACACAGTCTGCTTATCATTCCATTAAGAATGACGTTAAACAGTCTACTTGTTTGACAAAGATCAGCCTGACCTTACTATTTGCAAAGATGCTACTAAATCCCGTCAAGGTGCCAAGGTTTTGGCAGTGTGCTTGTAAGAGGTTATGTTCAAGTTCAATTGATTATTACACCATCTGGAGTTACCTGATCAGAAAGGGTATGCTATGTTGTCACCCTTGTGTAAAATTAAGGTACTAATTTGAACAATAAAAAAACAAAGGCATTTGGAAATATTTATTGGTAACTATTAGGCAATTTCTCCTTTGAATTTTAGCCAGAGTGTTGCATTATATTAGTGCTTTGTATTGTGTGAACTCTTTCATCCAGCAGAAGGGTATTTTGATTTTTATGTTATACTAGAGTCCCCATCCCAAATTTTAAGTGTGATAAGGTAATAATAATAATAATAATAATAAGTGTAATGAGTTAAAATGATTTGGTTATGTCATTTAATAGAGGATATATAAAAAATGAAAAAAAATGAAAAATAAGCCAAACTGAGTTTAGGATCTAAATTTTTGAAGAATATTTTCAGAATGCTAAATAATTTTTGTTCATCCATTATAAACCTCTTTATTAACTAACATGTTTATCTTTAGTTTTTGTCTTTTTTATCATTTCTATTTTTAGCATTCATTTTTTAAAAATTTAGTTCCATTTCTCTCTGCCCTTCTTCCTCCATCACCCCTTGAGAAAGCAAGAAATGTTATATCAAGTACACATTTAAAATAATGCAAAACATATTTTCATTTCAGTCATGTTACCAAAAAAAAAAAAAAGGAAAGTGAAAATTTTTGCTTTAATCTTTATTAGGACTCCATTATTTTTTTCTCTAAAGGTGAACAGCATAAATCCTTTTGGAATTTTCTTGAATCATGTAATGGTCAGAATCCCTGTCATTCGTTGTTGATCACCATACAATGCCTCTGTTATTGTGTGAGATGTTCTCTTGGTTCTGCTCACTTCACTTTGCACCAGTTAATAACAATTTTCTCAGATTTTTCTGAAGTCATCGTACTCATTATCTTTTATAGGACAATAGTATTTCATCACAATGATTGCTCCACAACTCCTTCAGGCATTCCCCAATTGATTGGCAACCCTCAATTTCCAAGTTTTTGCCACCACAACTCAACAATGCATTACTATCCCAATTTTTCCACATCACCTCCATTTGTCATTTTCCTTTTCTGTCATATTGATCAATCTGCTAAATGTGAGGCTGTCCCTCAGAGTTGTTTTGATTTCTATTTCTCTAATCAATGGTTATTTAAAGCATTTTTTCATGATTATAGAGAGCCTTTATTTCTTCTTCTGAAAACTGCCTAACATGCTTATCTTTTTTATAGTTCATATTTTGTTTGTTTGTTTTTAATTTTTTATTAAAGCTTTTTATTTGCAGAACCTATGTATGGGTAATTCTTCAGCATTGACCCTTACAAAAATTTCTGTTACAAATTTTCCCCCCCTAGTGCCCACCCTTCCCCTAGATGGCAGGAAAACCACTACATGTTAATTATGTTAAAATACCTGACAAATCGAATAGATGTATACATATTTCCACACTTATTGTTGTGCAAGAAAAATTGTATCTACAAGAAAAAAAAATCAGAGAAAGGCAACACAATGCAAGCAAACATCAATAGACAGCATGAAAGTGTTATGTTGTGGTCCACATTTTAACATGCTTATCTTTGAAAAAAATTCAGGATTGGACCACCCAAGAGTGATGTCTTATCCACCTTAAAAATCTCTTTTGTGGCACTGTTCCATTACCTCTTCTAATTGGTTTTGTATTTAACACTGTTCGGAAAGAGAGTGATAAGATGTGGATGAAGTATTTTTATTACCTTGAAGATAATCTGATTCATGTTTAATTTTCCCTCTCATAACTCTATCTTCTTTCATTCAACCCCTACACATTGGAATACTAAGACATTGCTCTCTCATCCTCTCCAGAGAGTACCACTTCTGATTGAATAGAAATTCTAGTATTTCAAAAAATGTAAGCTCCTAGTTGACAGTAGCCAAATTTCTTGGATTTTATTGTATAATAATCATGTAGCATTTCCAATGGAAAGTGCACTATAGCCCAATGACCTCTTTTATCACTTATTAACTGTATAAATGAGGACAAGCCATTTGATCCAAGTCTCAGTTCTATGATATGTAAAAATAAGGGAGTTGAAATAGATAACCTTAATTCCTTTCTCACTCATAAGCTATAATTCTACAATCAGTTCTACCCATGACCAGAAAAAGTAAAAAGCTGGATTTGTACAGAGAGTAAAAAATAATCAGCTAAATCCAAGTGCTTCATTGACAATATCCCTAGCACCTGTTCATATATGTGGCAAGACCAGACCTCTGAAATTCCCTGGGAACCCAATTTTGTAGGCTCTGAATGGGCTTCCTGATTTCCTGAAACATAATTCCTTCTCCTGCCCCAAAAGTGAATTTCTAAGATACTGTAATGCAGGACATGAGGATGTTGAGAATTATGCAATAACTTAGAAAGCTTAAGAACTAGAGTCTTAAACCTATTAATATTTACCTTCATCAGCAGGCATTTTCCCAGTTATTGATACTCTGACTTCATTCTCCAATGGTTAGCATTCTCCCAACTCCTCTTACCTTTTCTTTCCCAATGATGCTGAACCCCTTGACTGCAAACCCCCCTGCCCTCTGCAATCCCAGATGTTTACTTTCTTATTCCCATATACCTCCACATTTTCTGTTAATATTCCACTCCGGGAATATCCTGCCATCTAGGGGAGGGGTGGGGAGTAGGGAGGGGAAAATTTGTAACAGAAAGCTTTGTAAGGGTTAATGTTGAAGAATTATGCATACATATGTTTTGCAAATAAAATAAATAAATAAATAAAATAATAAAATAAAATAATAAAAAAAAGAAACTTGCCTTCTCTCTCTGTTGCTCACATAAAATATTCCATCTCCTGTCATTGTGCCTTTACACTGCTCCCACATTACAGGAATATGTTCCCTCTTTATCTTAGCCTTTTGAGTTTTATCCCTGAATCCCTAACTGCCTATTAAATATATTGAGCTGGACATACTAAAATCATTGTGCTCAATAAAGAACTCATTATATTTTGCCCAAAAGTTATCCCTCTTTCAAATTTCATTATTATTTTAATAAACATCATCATTCCTGTAGTCATTCAGGGTCCTAACCTCATGTTACCTTCAACTCCTTACTCTTCATGCCATATATACATTTACTAATTCTTATAACTTTCTGCTTCTAGAACATCTCACATCATGTTTTCTTTACTCAGGCCATCACCTGCATTCAGATTCTCAATGCCTCTCACCTGAACTATTATAGCAGCTTCTTAATTGGTCTCCCTGCCCCAAAGATATCCCCCACTCCAATGTATGCTTCACATAGCTGCCAATGTAATTTTCCTAAAGCATAGATGTGACCATATCTTTCTTTCCTACTTAGTAAACTCTACACTGTCTTCTTACTATAGGATAAAACATATATTTTTTTCTGTTTTATGTTTAAAATACTTCACAACCTAACCTCTTCTAGCTTCACAGTCATTATATATTACTATTCCCCATAAGTCTACATTCCAATTCGACACATACAGTTCTCTAGTTCCTTTCACTATGTTTCTGCACTAACTGCCCACAAATCTGGAGGGCTCTTCCTCTTCATGTCTACTTTGTAGAATCCCTAATTCACTTAAAGACTTAGTTCACATGTCACCTTTTCTGATCACTCTAGCGGCTAATCTTTCCTCTAAAGTTGCCTTATGGTTACTTTATGTATATGTTTTGTATAATCAATCACTAACAACAAGCATTTATTAAGTGCTTATAAGATCCTGAAGATGCGTAGTAAAAGAGAAAATAAGACTGCCATTGAATAACTTATTTTCTAATAGGTAACATAAGCATATATACATCTATGTGAATATATGTGTGTATATACATATTGTCTTCTCCAAAATCTTTGCATTCCCAGAACCTGTCAAGATTCAATAAATGGTTGTGAATCAAATTATTATTAACCATGAAATACTGAAATCCTAGAAAGTTCTTCCGTACATTGGGTTGACCTTCCATGGCTCCAAAAGGAAGTAGTAGAGATAAATTATGATTTATTCTGTGGCTGAAAGCACTCCATAACAACATGATTATAAGTCCATTGATGTTGGGAACATGAAAATAACTGAGAAGGTGAGCTAAATATTATTTTACAAAGGAAATCATTCTTTTCATCTGATCCCAGGATTAAATCTGTGCCAATTAAAAGGAAATAAGCAATTGTAGTTTTAAAGAAAATGGTGACAACATGTTCCCTCATTAGCCAAGTATAACTTGGTAAAAATCCATATGAATCAACACATTAAATAATGTTTTACATAGGCAGCACAAAAACAAACATTATTGACTACAGATGATTTCACAATCTTGATGTAAGGAAAAAACTTAATAAATCCTAATGTGTTTTATAAATATGTTTATATTATTATTATAGAGACTTGACAATAATCAACTCTTCTTGGCCAAGAACATGGAAGATGCATATTCAAATGTGACTTCTGATGCTTCCTAGAGTTTCTAAGCAAGTCACCTGATTTGCTTTGTAGAAGTTTGCAGGTCTTACTATTATGTCATGGACAATTTGGATATCTGTACTGAGAGAATTCTCATGTCAGGAATTCTCTAGACTCAGAAATTATAGATATTTCATGTATTAGTTGCTAATAATTAGTGCATCACTACTTTTATGCTAGATAGAATGTAAGTAAAATGGGATTACAGTTTCCTCTCTATTCAAATCTTTCATATTTATCATTTCTGGATTTGGATCTTCTTATGCTTCTCAGCCATTTTATGCCAGTTCTAAATATTGAATTAACTATGGTATAATTTACCTTACCTTTGAAACTGGGGGGGGTTGTTATTTCTTTGAATTTTCCATTGTGCATCAGCACAGAAACAAACATGTAGTTGGAAATTGGCACATATATATGCACATAATTTTAAAATTAACTTAATTGAGAATTGAATGAACCTGCTTGTCCTTTAGGAAGAAATTGTCATGCTTTATTATCTGGTGTATTGAGTGAGAGGTAGTAGTGACACTCTTGAAAATTATTAAAGAGATCTTACAAGTAGGATAACTATAATTAAACAATTATATTATAACATATTAAGACAAATGACTAATCAATGCAAGTCAAGTTGTTGACATAGGTTATTCATTGCCCTAGTTTTCTCTTCAATAAACTGAAATGATTGGACTAGGTAGATAGTTTGGATTTTTTCTTGCAGCCATAATATTCTATGATTCAATATTATAATACGGGAAAGACTCAGACAACTTGCATCTTTCAAATTTTTCATCTAATTGAACATCTGAAAGGAAGAATAAGTCTTCTACAGTAGAGACCTGTGAAAATCATGTTTTGAGGTATATGGGCATGACTTAAAAATACCCACCTCCAAATACAAGAGAAATTTTTCACAAGGAATTATTTTAGAAGTTGACCTTTTCTCACTGTAATTGACAACAGTAGCTCAGGAGCATATGCCTTTACTGAAGAGTGACTTCCTGAAACAATTTGTATCAAATACATTTTTGTAGATGCAATTATGTTTCATGTGAATGAAGAGAGATTGCAATATAAAATAACCCCCATAGATAAATTTTTGATAAAGCCAATGAATTGAGAGGAAAGCACTTTTTAAAACTTAAATAAGAATTGTTGATAGGTACTAATTAATATGTACTTTTTAGATTTAATTTTTCTCTATATGATTTTCTCAAAGCTATGTCAGCTTTATCAGGAATTCAAGAAACAAAAAGTCAGAATTATCCTGTTTTTTTACTCTGTTATGCCCTTGATGCCTTTAATTCTGTTGATATTATTACTTTTTTGTCATAGACTCTTTTAGTAAACTGGTGCCTTTAGTAAACTCATGCTTTTAAATGAATAAAATATGTAGAATTACAGAGATTATTATGTTGAAAATCAGCTCTTAAGGTGTATATGTGTGTATATATGTGTGTTACAGTATATATTCATATATATTATGTATACAGTGAATATTCATATATTCATCTACACATATAAATGTGCATATATATATATATATACATAATTTTAAATTTAATGACCCCAGCTTAAACACTCCAGACTTGATGATCTCTAAGATCCCTTAAAGCTCAAATTTTCTAAGATTCTTATTCTGTGTCAACACAGAATTTTCAGATTTTGACTCAATTTCTAAGGGAAACTAGGTTGGGAAAATCTGCCAGTTATCTTCCTTCCAAATTTTCCAAAGGACAAGCACTATGTAGATATGTTAAAACAATTATTCAAATGATATTTATATAGTGATTTAAAACTAGCAAACTTTTATATAGCATAGTTAGCTCTGTGAGTGCTGCAAATATTTTATCTCCCCCCTTTTACAGGTAAAGAAACTGAGATTTATAAAAGTTAAATTATTTACCTGTAGTCATAGAGCTAATAAGTATTAGAGGCAGCATTTGAAACCAGCTCTCTCAATTCCAAATCCAATGTAAAAAGGTGTCCTTAGATATTATGACTAATGACTTTTAACTTGAATGAGTTTAAGTCGTATCTTCAGATATGCTGTTCCTTATAATATAGTCAACAATCCAATACTTTTCAGCTATTTGAATGAAAAGAATATGAAATCAGAGCCTATCACCATCCAACTTAGTTCAACATATAATTATATTCCCCAATGTGAACAACAACTGGCATATAGTAAGTACTTAGTAAATGCTTATTGTTTACTGATTGATTCGAACAAGGGGAGAACTTTCTAATGTCAAAGGAAGTAGCACCCTCTTAATTTCACATGGACTGAATTTGACTGTTTTCTGTAATTTAATTGGAGGAAAGATGCTAGGTTCTCCTTGTCAAAAATAATTATATCCACTGGTGGAATATTCTCTTTTAAATGATACAACTGTCAAACAATGTGATTAAGAAATATATTACTTAATTTTACAGCAGTAACAGATAGGTCTTCTAGAGTTTTGTTCATTGACTTTGTTTTCTAACTCCTTCTTCCTTAATGATTGGTGACAATAGAGCAACATTGGGATTATGCTCAGGAACTTTGTACAAAGATAACATTAAGTATTAGGAAAACTGTTAGCATAATTGACTATATCAATAACCAAACTAACAAAAAATCAAATGATTGTTTCAATAGATGCAGAAAAATCATTTGACAAAAATCCAACACCCATTCCTAATTAAAAACATTACAGAGTATAGGAATAAATGGAGTTTTCCTTAAAATGATCAATAGCCTCTATTTAAAACCATCAGCAAGCATCAGATGCAATGGGGATAAACTAGAACCATTCCCACTAAGATCAGGGGATGAAACAAGGTTGCTCACTATCACCATTACTATTCAATATTGTATTAGAAATGTTAGCTTTGGCAATAAGAGAAGAAAAAAGATTAAAGACATTAGAATAGGTAAGGAAACCAAATTATTACTCTTTGAAGATGTTATAATGGTATACTTAGAGAATCCTAGACAATCAACTAAAAAAAAACTACTAAAAACAATTCACAACTTTAGCAAAGTTACAGGATACAAATCATCAGCAATTTTATATATTACCAACAGTCTGGCAGCAAGGGATACAAAAATAAATTCTATTTAAAATAACTGTAGATAATATAAAATATTTGGGAGTCTACCTGCCAAGGCAAAATCAAAAATTATATGAAATCTATATTCCATACAAATAAAGACAGATCTAATCTCTTGGAAAAAATATCAAGTGCTCATGGGTATGCCAAACTGATATAATAAAAATGACAACACTACATAAAATAATTTACTTATTCAGATTTACTTGATCAGATTTTTCTTGTGCAGAGGCAGAGCCAAGATGAGGAAGAGCAGATACGACTCTCTGTGACCTCCTCTGACCTTTCTCTCAAACCCACAGCAGATTAAGCATCTAAACTGGTTTTGGAGTCAAAGCACCCCCAAATATTTGAAGTACAACACATTCCCAGAGGAAGTTACCTTTGAAGACCATCAGAGCAGGTCTGTTTCAATCTGACAGGGGGACAGTCTGTCAAGCCCAGATGGCAGCACAGGAGACAGCGCAGGAAGGTGGGTTGGGACTCAGAACACTGCAGGTTTTAAATATCTGGGAAGCTTCTGTGAGGCTCTTAGGCCACTCTGCCCTGGTTGCAAGCAGGTGTTTGGCAGATTTGCCTTTTGTAAAAGGTGAATTGTAAACCACTGAATCCCAGAAGAGCTGCAAAGAGATACATGAGCTAGTCCCCATTTTACAAGGCTTTCCCAGAAGATTGTATAAAGGATCTTAAAAGATAGAAGAAAAATGGGGAAATGAAATGAGATCATTGCAAGAAGATTGGAAAAAATGGAAAAATGCAATCAACCAGAAAATTCAATTGGCCAGATACAAAAGGAGCTAAAAAGGGTAACTGAAGAAAATAATGCACTAAAAATTAGAATTGAACAAATGGAAGTGAATGACTCAATAAGGCTTCAAGAATCAATCAAACAAAAACAAAAAATGAAAAAATAGAAGAAAATATGAAGTATCTGCCAGGAAAAATAACTGATCTGGGAAATAGATCGAGGAAAGGCAATCTAAAGATTATTGGACTTTCTGAAAGCCATGATGAATAAAGAACCTACACACCATCTAGACAGCATCTTACATAAAAGAAAACTGCCCTGGTGTTTTAGAATCAGAAGGTAAAATAGCCATTTGAAAGAATTCACCAATCACCTCCTGAAAGAGACCCCAAAATTAAATCCCCAAGGAATATCATGGCTAAATTTCAGAACTATTGCACCAAGGAAAAGATATTGCAAGCAACTAGAAAAAAAGAATTCAAATACCTAGGAAAAATAATTAGGGTCACCTAATTCTATCAGCATCCACCTTAAAGGATTGAAAGGCCTGGAATCTGATATTCCACAAGGCAAAGGAAGTTGGATTACAGCTAAGAATAAGCTATCTAGCTAAAATGAGCATTATAGTTGAGGGAAGAAGATGGACATTTAATGATATAGGTGATATAGAATGATATTTCTAATGAAAAGACCAGATCTGAACAAAAAATTTGATCTCCAAACCCAGAACTCAAGAGAAGTACAAAAAGGTAAAAAGGAAAGAACTCTTGAGAATTATATTTCTATTATGAGTATACTTAAGAGAATGCAGGTATAATTTGATGTTATTTTGATAATATGAAAAAGAAACTGGAGGTAGAAAGGGGATTATACTAGAAAAAGAGGAAAAAGGAGATTAAAATAAGAGAAATTACATCTCATGAAGAGGCAAAGAAAACCTATTATAATTGGGGGAAAGAAGGGAGAGGGATGAGCATTGTGTGAATCTTTCTATCATCAGATTTCACTCTAAGAGAGAATATCAGACTATTTGCTTTCACAGAGAAACATGTCCCACCTTATAGAGAAGGGGGAGGGAAAGGGGGAAAAAGGGAAAGACTAATACAAGGGAAAGTAGAAGACTTAGGAAAAAGTTGTAAAAACGAGGAGGGGCTATAAAGGGGAGGACTCTTTGAGGGAGGTGGTCATCAAAAGCAAAATAGTGGGGAGGAGGGAAGGGAAAAGGAAAGAGAAAAACATAAATTTGGGTAAATAAGATGCCAGGAAATACAGAATTAGTTATTTTAACTGCGAATGCGATGAACACTCCCATAAAAGGAAAACAGATAGTAGACAGGATTAAAAACCAGAATCCTACAATATGTTGTTTACAAGAAACATATCTAAAGCACAGTGATACATGCAGAGTGAAGGTAAAGGGCTGGAGCAGAATTTAATTATGTTTAAGGTGAACAAAAAAAAAGCAGGGGAAGCAATCTTAATCTCAGATCAAGTAAAAGCAAAGATAGATCTAATTAAAAGAGATAAGGAAGGAAATTATATTTTACTAAAGGGTGCCATAGATAATTTAGCGATATCAATACAAAACATATATACACCGAGTGGTATAGCATCCAAATTCCTAGTAAAGTTAAGAGAGAGATGCAAGGAGAAATAAACAGCAAAAGTATACTAGTGAGGGTTCTCAACCTTACTCTTTCAAAATAGATAAACCACAAAATAAATAAGAAAGAAGTTAAGGAGGTAAACAAAATGTTAGCAAAGTTAGTTATGATAGATCTTTGGAGAAAATTTGTGACAGAAAGGAGTTTACCTTTTTCTCAGCAGTTCATAGAACTTATACAAAAACTGACCATGTGTTAGAGCATAAAAACCTCAAAATCAAATGCATAAAGGCAGAAATGGTAAATGCATTTTTTAGATCATGATGCAATAAAAATCACATGCAATATAAGGCCAGGAGAAAATAGACCAAAAGTTAATTGGAAACTAAATAATCTAATACTAAAGAATGAATGGGTGAAACAGCAAATCAGACACAATCAAAAATTTCATCCAGAAGAATGTCAATAATGAGACAACATACCAAAATTTGTGGGATACAGCC
>JAJPUD010025473.1:650-17534 GCA_023553655.1 Myrmecobius fasciatus | reverse complement strand
TAGCATGTATTAGATTACCTGTCATCTAGGGGCGGGGGGCGGGGGGAGGGAAAGGAAAAGCTTGGGAAAAAAAAGTTTTTTTGCAAAGGTCAATGTTGAAAGGTCACTCATATGTTTTGCAAATAAAAAGCTTTATTAAAAAAAATAATAATATCAATTGGGCCCTCAATGCAGTTAAGGAAATATTCTATTTTACTCTCTAGCAGCTGTTTCAAACCTCATTTCTTCTCAAAGTTTCCACAGCAACTCCAACTACCACCATTTTAGCAATAAACTTTTTTTATATATCACCAAAAAAATAAAGTGGATTATCATTTTCTCTCTCTCTTTCTGTCCCTCTGTCTCTATCTCTCTCCCTTACTCTTTCTTGCATATACACGCTCTCTCATATTCAAGATCTTACCAACTGATTCTTTACCTACTCCCTAAAAACATTCCATGTCTCACCCAATCTCAGAAAACTCTCTTGTATTCTTACCATCCTCCACTAGCTGTTCTTTTTCTCTCATTCCTTTTTGCTTAATCCCCTTGAGAACACCATCTACAAATGGTGCCCCCACTTTTCTTCTTACTCCTAAATCCTCTGCAGGTTGACTTCCAAACTCATGAATTTGCACTCTCTCTGTCTCTGTCTGTCTGTCAGTCTGTCTTTCTCTTTCTCTCTCATTCCTTTCTCCCTCCCTCCCTCTCTCTTCTTCTCTCTTCCTCCTCCTTCTCTCTCTCTCTTCCTCCCCTTCTCCTTCTCTTTCTCCCACCACTCTCTCCCTTTTTCTTCTTTTTCCCTCCTTCTCTCTCCTCCTCTTCCTGTCTCCCTCTCTCCATCTCTCCCTCTCTCCTTCTTTCCCCTTTCTTTGTTTCCTTCCCCTCCCTCCTCCCATCTCTCATTACTAGTATTCTATTCATTGCCAAATCAAATCCTCTTACTCTGACTTCTCTGTAGTCTTTAACACTGTCCATAAACTTTCCCTTCTGCATACTTTCTCCTGCTTAGGTTTTGATGACACTGCTCTCCTGGTTCTCTTTCCACCTTTCTCATTATCACATCACCCCAGCTGCTAATGCTTTACTTTCCAGATTACTTTCATCTATTAGATATGTCTTCTCTATACCTAGTAATCTAAATGATGTCAACTATGAAGTCTTTGAAGTCTGGTAAGGTTTCTTTTGTCTTTTTCTTTTGTCTTCAGAATTTAAAACAGTGCTTTGCAAATGGTTAATGCTTTTAAAATGTTAGCGAAGCCTCTCTTTCATTAGCGAAGGAGATGAACTATTGGATTGACTCTAAAGTCAGGAAGACTTGGATTAAAATCTAACCTCCAGATGTGGTTCTTGACAAGTCACTTAACTTGCCTTAATTTTCTCAACTATAAAATGATGATAATAATAATATCCAATTGCCAGTGTTGTTGTGAACAAAAAATGAAATATCTGTAGAGCACTTAGCACAGTGCTTAACACATTATATGTTCTATATGGATGCTAGTTTGTTATTTTTTTATTTTTTTTATTTTTTTATTTTTTTTGCTTTTTGCTGAGGCAATTGGGGTTAAGTGACTTGCCCAGGGTCACACAGCTAGGAAGTGTCTGAGACCACATTTGAACTCAGGTCCTCCTGACTTCAGGGCTGGTGCTCTAACCACTACGCCACCTAGCTGCCCCGCTAGTTTGTTATTATGCTATTGAAAGTTTCATTATTTTCTATGGCCAAAAATATCATCCCTTGGTTGATATGGGATGGTATTAAGTGGTAAGTTTTTCAAATCAAAGGATCTTGGAATTTTAGTAAACTTTCAGCTCATTATCTATTAGTAGTATGATATAATATTACTAGTATAAGAGAAGCATCATATCCAAAATAAGAATAATGTCTTTCTCTGCTCTGCCATTTTCAGGTTTTATCAGCAATGTGGCACTTTTAGCTATGAGAAAGGGATATTAATAAACTGGAATGTTTTCAAAATAGATTGTCCAGGTAAGAGTTTAAAAAAATTGAAGACCAGTTAAAGAACTGTGACTATATAGTATAGGGGAAAAAAAGTGTGGTGGATATAGTACAATGTAAATTTCTTGAAATCAAGTTCTTTTTTTTTTTTTTTTGGTTTGCTTTTGTATTCTCTGTGCCTAAGACATTGACTCATTCATAGTACTTGTTTAATGAATACTTGCTTAATTGAACTGAACGTTCTATCTAAGTGTTTTCAAGTTTATCAAAGATTATTCCTTAAAAGAGGCATTGGACATGTGTTTAACTTCAGAAGGAAGAACTAGGATGAAATGAGTAGAAATTAGATAGGAAAAGATTTAAGCAGGATATATAGAAACACTTCCTAAGGAATTAAAAGCAATACAGAAGCAAAATGGGATGCTTTCAGAAGTGGTTAATTATTCATAATGGATTATCTTGTAGCAAAGGTTGGATGTCCACTAATCAGAGACATCATAGAGTGAGTTCCTAAAGAAGAAATTATTAAACTATATGATTCCTTGGAGTCCTTTGAACATTCATAGCTTGTGAGTGTATATGACTTTATGTTAAACTTTGCTTGACTAACTTCTAAATTTAAGGAAACTACATTTCCATCTTGATAGGATTTTCTAGAATCTGTGCTTACTGAAAAAACCTGGACAACATAACATTAACTACATATCATGATGAGACATTAGAGTACTATGACTTCTATCAAAGACAGGGGGTGGTGGTAAGTATTAGTTAAGTGAATTAATTCTAGAAGTTTTCATTTTCAATGTCATCAGCCTGTTTTAAAGAGAGATCCATAATGTAACCCTGACTTTGGGTGTACCCCTAGTAACTTCTTTATATTTTTTTCTTTTAAATTTTTTAAATTAAATTTTCTGTTTATTTTTTTAAAAGGATAGAAATAAGAAAGACAGAAAAGAAAACCAAAACAGAACAGAAAATTGTCATATGCCCAGCAGAACATCAGGGAAAATTCAAAATATATAACAAATTTCCAGTTCAAAAAAGAATATATAATAGTAGAAGAAATTATATTTATGAGGAGGAGGAGGAAGAGGAGAAGGAGAAGGAGGAAGAGTATGAGGAAAAGGAAGAATAAGGGAGTGTCCATCTTTTCTTTACTTCCTCATAGGTTGTTCTTTTGTTCTCTGCTGCACAGTTTTTTTACTTTATTCTTTTTTCTCTTTCCATTTCCTCCTCCCACTTCCCCAAGCAGGTTATAATTAAGCACAGACATATTTACTATATATATATATGCATATATATACATGCATACATGTACATACATGTTCCACCCACATATATAAATATATACTGTAATATACATTCATACCTATCCACAGATCCACACGCATTTACATATACATATATACACACATATATAGAGTGACATGCATACATATTTACATATACTCACTCATGAGCACATATACATACACACAGAGAATATATATGATTTAGGGGTATATATATGCTAAAATTTCTATTTTAATTCTGCTCCTTAACTTGCCTTGTTATTACTAAACCTTCCCCCACCTATGGATCCCTCCTTTATCTTTTCCTCCCCACACCCTTTGCATCCCCTTCTGCCATTTCCTCCCTTTATTTCTTTATAGATTTTGAAGGATGCTATACTCTATGTGGTATAGATGTATTGTTGCCTAATTAACCCATTCCCATTGTGAGGGGATTTTCAGAACTAGGAGATCTCTTCCCCCCTCTAAAGTTTCTGTCTATTCTTCTTTTTCACCTCATTTGTGTACATCTTTCTTGTGAGCTATCCAATTACTGATGTCAATATTAAACATATGGTATACCTTTCTAAGTTAAAAAAAACAAAATTAATTTATCCATGTTAAATTTCTTGAAATTAATCTTGGATATTGACTCTTAAATGTTAAATTATCTATTGAGTTCAGCTTTGGTTAAAATAAAGTCCTGACACTTTATTTATTTCCTTTTATAGTTAGATAACTTTTTTCATAATTTTGTTTTTCTTGGATAGTTTTTATTTTTAGTTTTTCCTCAATGTCTCTCATTTATTTTTTAAATTCCTTTCTGAATTCTTCCCTAAATTATATCTGAGCAGGAAATCATTTAATGTTTTTCTGAGGATAGAAGAACCTTTTTTTTCCAGTGTCCTCCTCTGAAGATGAATCTGGTCTTGCCTGTTCCCATACTAAATTTCTATGGTTGGGGTCTTCTTTACTGGTTCCTCTATTTTTAAATGAGAAATATTAGTGTAAGTATCTCTAATTGTAGGGTGGAGGGCAGAATGGTGCCTCTGCCTTCACTTCAGTTCTCTCCTCTGACCTGGAACCCTAAACCAATAACTTTCTCATCCTGCAAGTGTCCAGAACCAAAAATGTCCCTGCCCCACAGCTTCTGCACTCTCTAGATGTGCTAGATCCTTCCTGCCCAGGGCACAGCTGGGCCAGGCATTCCTAATCAGCTGAGGTTCCCTCTGATTTCACCCAAGATCAGGAAAGTCTCTGTGATTCCTGCTGAGTCTCCAGCCAAACCCAGCTATTCCCAGAGATTCCCCAGGAGCTGTTTCTGAGGAGATAGCCAGTACATGTTTGCACTTCACACAAGTTAATCCCTGGCCTGGGGCCTTTCTTTGGATCTTCTTGTATTGTCCCAGGAGGACCACAGTTCTGCTCCAAGTCTTTTTGATTTTCATCAGTCTATGTTTGCTCCAAGAAGCAAATTTGTTCTGTTTGTGGAGGAAATTTGAAGAGCTTGAAATTCACTGACCTATTCTGCCATCTTCTCAGAATTCTTCCCCTCTTTTCTTTCTACATTCTCTATTTAGTTACATCATCAATATACATAGATTTAATTATTTATTTAAGCTAATATTTCCCCAATCTTTACATAAGACCTTGTTTTTTCTCCTGAGTTTCATTCCTACATCATAAACTGTTTATTTGGAAAATATGAACTAAATATCTAATAAGAATCTCAACCTGAACAAAACAAAACTCATTAGCTTTTCCCTCAAAACTCACTCTTCTTCCAAACTTTATTTTTATCAATATTTCATTCTCCTATGGTAAAAACTTCAAAGTTATATTACCATTCCCCCTTCCCTTCATTGCATACTTAACTCTTACTATCATTCCTTCCACATATTCAATTAGTCTCTAAATTTTATCATTCCTACCTCTAAAATATCCCTTACATTGGTCCCCTTCTTTTCACTGACACAGTCACAATCCTAAATCAAGTATTCATTACCTTTTATCTGGACTATTGTAAAAGCCTAATTGGTTTCTCTACCTCAAGCCTTTTCCCATTGCAATTCCTTCTCCATATAATAGCCAAAATGATTTTTTTAAAGCACAGACTTGATCATTTTACATCTTGCCTCCTGCACACAGTAAATTCCAGTGACTCCCTATAATCTAAAAGATCAAATGCAAAATTATATATTTATCATTTAAAGCCCTCTGTAACCAGTATTATTTTAGTCTCATATATTTCTTTTTATGTTATTTTAACATTTTTACTTAAAGTTTTAAGTTCCAAATTCTATCCCTTTTTTCTTTCCTACCTCCCTGAAATGGCAAACAATCAGATAAAGAGTATATATGTGCCATTATATAAAATATTTTCATATTAGTCATTTTATACCAAAAGCCTCAAATAAAAGGAAAAAGAAAGAAAGTAAGTAAAAAATAGCATGCTTCAGCGTGCATTTAAAAAATCTGTTATTTCTCAGGAAATGGATAGTATGTTTCATTATTAGTCCTTTGAAATTCTCTTGGATCATTATACTGCTGAGAATATCTAAGTCATGCACAGTTCATCATTGAACCATATTGCTGAGGGCAGTTAGGTGGTGCAGTGGATAGAGCACCAGCCCTGAAGTCAGGAGGACCTGAGTACAAATCTGGTCTCAGACACTTAACATTCCCTAGCTGTGTGACCCTGGGCAAGTCACTTAACCCGGATTGCCTCAGGAGCAAAAAAAAAAAAGTCAGAACCATATTGCTGTTATTGTTTATAACATTCTGATTCTGTTCTCTTCAATATGCATCAATTCATATAAGTTTTTTTAGGTAAAACCAGTATTATTAAACTTTATTCCCATTGTGCATGATACAGTTGAGACTCAGAACAAAATCTTTTATTTTAAATACTATGCAATTGGGTATATTTTACTTCCATGATTCTCCTACTTGCCCAGGCCCTTTGAAGATACTTCTCAATATCATCTATATAATGTCCATTTGGAAGTAGTCACAGACTGGTTAATCCCCAATGCACAGAGATGGTATCCCAGAAATCATCTATCACAGGTCTAAAGAACTTAATGTGATCCCAATAGTCATTCTTCATGAGAACCTACTGATATATATATATATATATATATATATATATATGTATATGTATATATTTAATGAAATAGCTTTGTAAGAAATGTTACACTGAAATATTTTTCCCACAAAGGTGGAACACCACTTCACAAACTCAGGAAAATCTGAGTTCAAATCTAATCTCAGACTCTTGCTCACTGTATGACTCTGAGCAAGCCCCTTAATTTCTGTTTGCTTTGGTTTCCTCATGTATTAAATGGGGAATCTATCTCTCAGAATTATTGAAAAGATAAAATGAAATAATAATTATAAAAGCATTTAGCACAGTGCCTAGCACCAAGTAAGCACTCTTTGAATGTGATGATGATGATGATGATGATGATGATGATGATGATGATGATACCCTCATCAGGGATATCCCTTGCTGGTTTGTAGTCTTCACTGATCTCACAATTTCCATATGACCTTACTTCACTAAATGTTGCTTAGAAAGTTTCATAGACACCATCAAATATTTCTTTGCTCGCTGCTAAAGTGTGTGATCTCTGTGCAAGCAGGGTCCTAAACAGCAGTTGAAAAAGTAGTACTATGCAGATTTCACATGGCTGGATGCTGAAGATCATATACTATGTGGTTATATCAATATTCCCTACCGAATGGTGTTCTATTTAATGTTACTTAACTTGTGTCTCAGTTAAAATACTCTACTATTTCTTCCTCTGTGGAAGACTAAGGGCTGCTGTACCCTTTTAAATTAAAGCTTGTAGGCTTTCCTTTGCTACCATTATTCTAGAAAATCTTTACCAGACTAGCAAAAATTCTTCTTTTCAAGTTCTCTTACCTAGTTCCTTCCAAAGTCTTAGCTAGAGACTTTCACATTTATCAAGCTGAAATTCTTAGTTTGAGCTGCCAAGGTCTTTAAAACAGTAAATGGGGTCTTCTGGACTATCCAGTCTCTTACTCTTAATCTTTTTTTTTTATAAACTAGACTTCTGAGGTACTGGACTTATAACTCTCCCTCATGGGGAGTACTCCACATACCTCTCAATTTTAATCTCTGAAGACTAAACTAGGAACCAGGAAATTGTTGTTGGTCTAATAATTACCACAATGGCCATGGAATTCAAAATTCCCCAATTTTCTCAGCTCAATATTCATAAATCTTCCCATATAATTGAAAACACAAGGAAAAGACAGAAACAAAGTAAGTCATAATTAAAATCATAGTTTCTTTCATCATGTAATCAGCAAATGAGGATAGTTTTGTCTTCTTTCTATCTATATCTATTTAATTTCTTTCCTTTTATTGATATTTATAGCATTTCTAGAACAATATCAAATAAAAGTATGAAAAGTGAGCATTCTTACTTTAGGTTTCTATATATTGGGAAAGCTTCAAATGTATTTCCAATGTATTTTAGCACAGTTATTATTGTGTAAATACATGTTATTTAATGCTATATATTTAAATGTGTATATATATACTATATATATGTATATAGTCTATTTTGTATATATTTTGTAGGATTTTAGATTTTTGTTCTTTGATTCTTGGCTTCCATAGTCTATTTCTTCATTAATCTCTGATTCCTTATGGAATTAAGACTTCTTTAAGCCATCTATTTTGAGTTCTCTCTTCTAAATAATTTTTATGTTATTACATTTAAATATTGCCATCTACCCTCTCTATTTTTGTCTAGGTCTTATTTAGAAATATCAATTCCTACAAAAGATAAAGAGGATAATAGTATTTACTCATGTTAAGAATTCTCTTGTTCTGCATTATATGGTTCATTATCAACTTTTGCTATCTCTATGATTTTTTTAAACCATTTGTCATGAAATTATTTTCTTGGTCTATGCCCTCCTACTCATCTAGATATTATTCCCCACCACCCCACCTCTCCAAAGTTCTTATTTCTCTTCTCTGGAAGTAGAAATTCATGGAGTTATAAATACCCTCTAAAAGTTAGTGGTCTTCCTAAGCTATAAATTCTTGAAGATTATTTCCATGCCAAGGCTTCCAACTCTCTCTGTCTTCATGGGAATATGCTTTGTGGGACTCTTTTCCTCAACTGACTTCCCCCACTTCTTTCTCCTTGTTAAAATCTTTCCTTTTGCTACTTCATCCATTATTTCATAATCTTTTTCTTTCCCAATAGGTAATGAGTTATTTCCCTTTATTGCTTACCACTGAATTTTTTTATTAGAGTACATAAAACATTCCTCTCTGTCTTCTTTCACTTCTTTCCTCTTTTCTCCTCTTATTTCCTTTCTTTTTATGACATTCCCATTATTCACTTCTGTCTCCACAAATAATATTGATTTACCTATAGATAATATGTTTTCCAGTCCATGCTGTTTCAGGCCTATTCTTCCATCATCAGTTCTTTCATCATGTTCTGTTTTTATATGTGACACAAAATACAATTTCTGCCCTCAAGGAGTCCATAGTCTAGTGGGAAAGGAAACAAACAGATATATGCAAATAAGTAATAACTAGTAGGGGGAAAGCAATAGAATATAGAAATATTGATAATTACTCCCTGTAGAGATGGGATTTTAGTTCAGACATAAATGAAGTGCAGGAAGAAAATAAGCAGAAATGAAGAGAAAGATCATTACCTAGAGATGAAATGTTTTGCTCCTGGAACATCTAGGAAACTAATGCCATTGAATCCAAGAACAAATTTTGGGAACAAAAGCATAAGAAGACTGGAAAAATATGAGGAGGCTAATACATGAAGGACTTTGAATATCAAGCACAGAGATATTGTATTTTATTCTCTAGACAATAGTGAGTCATTGGAGTTTATTAAATGGAGTGAGGTGGAGATAACATGGTTAGACTTATGCTTTAGAAAAACCACTTTAGTAGCTGTTTTGAGGATAATGGATTCTTTTTTGGATATGCTAAGTTTGAGATATCTACTGGCTAACTAGCTTAAGATTTCTGAAAGAGAGTTGAAGATGTGAGATTAGAGGTCAACTGAAAAGTTGGGTCAGAATGGGAAGATGTGAGACTCAGTACAGGAATGGAAAATATATTCATGGAAATGTTTGAGGTCACCAAATGAAATAAGGTAGATGGAGGAAAAATAAAGGCCTAGGATAGAACCCTCTAGGTCTTATAAGTTTTGAAGGTACAATTGGGATGAAGATACAGGAAAAGATACTGAGAGCAAGTGGTATTCTATAAAACTAGAGAGAAGCGCATCAAAGAGGGGAGAGTGATCCACAATTTTAAAGACTGAAGAAAGGTTAGAGAAAATGATGATTGAAGAATAGCAAATAAGAGATCACCAGTAATTACAACTCTGAGGTCTCACTTCATATCTTTTAGAAATAAAAAAAACACTGGAAGGTATGAGGAAAAATAGGTAGTCTAATGAAAATCTGGTAGGGGCAAGAATTGATCCAACTTTTCTGGAAACAATTTGGAATTATAACTAAAAGACTATAAAACTTCATATACCCTTTAACCCAAAAGCCACAAAATTTGTAACTCAAAGATATTAAAGGAAAATGATTATATGTATAAAAATATTTACAGCAACTTTTTGTGATGGCAAAGAATTAGAAATTGCAGATATGGATTACCACTGAATTTAATATTAGAGTACATAAAACATTCCTCTCTGTCTTCTTTCACTTCTTTCCTCTTTTCTCTTCTTATTTCAGGAAAAAAAATGGGAAGATTGCAAAAATCTTTTTTCTTGAAAGTATCTCCTAATCATTTCTCATAGCAGAGCAGTACTTCATTATAACCATATGGCACTTTTGCAAAGTGAGGGGAGCAAAATCAGTTGCATATAGCAATATTTTAGTGATTATTAACTGTTAAAAACAGGTACTCTGAAAAATATACTGATCCAATAAAAGTTCAAAGGATTTCAGGTGAGAAAAGTTATCCACCTCCAGAAAAAAGAATTGATAAACTCTGAATGCAAATTGAAATATGTTTTTCTCACTTTATTTTTCTTTTTTTTGGTGTGATAATGACTAAATATGGAAATATATTTTGCATAATTTCACAGGTATGATTGATATCATGGTGTTTGCCTTCTCAATCGATATCTTCAGGAGAGAGAAATTGAAATTCAAAATTTTAAAAAATGTTAAAATAAATAATATTTGATGGAATAATGTCAGAAACTGAATTGAAAAGAGATAAAGTAAAGGCACTTCTTTCTACTGGCCTTTTCCAGGAGTTTATCCACAAAAGGCATAAAAGAGAAAGGATAATAGTTGAAGGGTCAAGTGAGCATCATTTAAGAATGGGCAAGACAATGGCATATGTGTAGACAGTAGGGAAGAAATCAATAGATAGATTGAAGAGGAGTAACAAAGATACAATTTGTTAAAGGAGATAGAATGGATTAGAAGGATATGTGAGTGTAGAAGAGTTACAAGAGTGAAGGAAGAGGAAGTGGACTAAGAAAATTGAATAATGTGGGATGAGAGAGAAAAGAATAAGGATCTCCTTAAATAGCCTCATTTTTTTTCTGAAATACATAAAGTAAGGTCCTTAGCTGAGATGATGTAGACAAAGGAAACCATGGAGTGTTTGAAAAGGAATGAAAAAATTTGAAAGGGCAGGTCACAAAGGATTGCCTTACAGTAGTGCCCAGTCAGAGTTATATAACTCAAATTTATAGTGTACCCAAATGATTTTCTTATCTTCATTCACTAGTACATATATAATAGCTACAGGCAAGTGAATGATAGGATTGACCTAAGGCTATGAGTTGATAGACCTTATTTGGTGAAATGATAACATGGATAGTGATTCAAAAAAGGAGGATCTTGTTAAGTTGAACTAATTCACTAAAGAATCTTTTATTTTATTTTATTTTTTTTATTAAAGCTTTTTATTTGTATAACATATGTATGGGTAGTTCCCCAGCAGTGATCTTTACAAAGCTTTCCATTACAAATTTTACTCCCAGTCCCCTCCCCTCCCCTAGATGGCAGGAAATCCACTACATGTTAATAATATTGAAATACTTGACAAGTTGTGCAAGAAAAATCCTATCTACAAGAAAAAAAAAGAAAATCAGAGAAAGGAAACATAATGCAAGCAAACATCAATAGAGAGCATGAAAATGTTATGTTGTGGTCCATATTTCATATCCCTCTCTCTGGGTGTATATGGTTTTCTTCACTGGACAATTGGAACTGGTTTGAGACAATTCTTTGTTGCAGAGAGCCATGTACATCAGAATTGATCATCATGTAATATTGCTGTTGCTGTGTATAATGATCTCCTGGTTCTGCTCGTTTCATTCAGCATCAGTTCATGCAAGTCTCTCCAGGCCTCTCTGAAATCGTCCTGCTGGTCGTTTCTTACAGAGCAATAATATTCCATAACATTCATATACCATAATTTATTCAGCCACTCTCCAATTGATGGGCATCCACTCAGTTTCCAGTTGCTAGCCACTACAAAAAGGGCTGCCACAAACATTCTTGCACAGGTGGGTACCTTTCCCTCCTCTAAGATCTCTTTGGGATATAGGCCCAATAGAAATGCTGCTGGGTCAAAGGGTATGCACAATTTGATAACTTTTTGAGCATAGCTCCAAATTGCTCTCCAGAATGGTTGGATCCGTTCACAGTTCCACCAACAATGTATTAGTGTCCCAGCTTTCCCACATTCCCTCCAGCATTCATCGTTATCTTTTCCTGTCATTTTAGCCAATCTGACAGGTGTGTAGTGGTACCTCAGAGTTGTTTTAATTTGCATTTCTCTGATCAATAGTGATTTGGAGCAACTTTTCATATGACTAGAAATAGTTTTAATTTCATCATCTGAAAATTGTCTATTCATATCCCTTGACCACTTATCTATTGAAGAGTGGCGTGTAATTCACTAAAGAATCAAGCTAGGAAAGAAAAAAGAAAGTCAAGTCGCTATTACAGGGGAGATTACCTGGAAAAGAATTGAGGGATCAAAGGATTGGAGGCCATAGTATATGTGAAGAGTAGGATTTTGTAAGGGAAGAAGAAGGTGAAATGTCAGTAAAATGTGAATGGATAAGGGAATTTTAGAATTCTTGAACATGGTGGTAGTCTAATGTTAGGTGATGGTTTGATGATAGGTTATGGTAAGATCAAAGAGATTACTACAATCTTTCTTTCTGGCTGAGATGGGGTGGAGGAATAGATTGTGAGAACGAGTAATTTGAGAAGCTAAATAGTTAGCATGTTTGAAAAAAGAGCCAATATATATGTTGAAGTCTCCTAGTATGAGATCCCAACTTGGGAGGAGAGGAAAAATGTGAGTCAAGTACTGAAAGAAATTATTGGGGAATAAAGGAGACTGACTTGGAGATGTGAAGAAAACAGGTATCATTATTTGAATTGGATGTTAGACTATTATAAATCTCAAAAGAGAGGTTACTGAGTAATGGAGGTTGGAGGAGAACCTGGAAGTGGCAATGGGGAGTAAGAAATATTGCCACCAATTACCAATACCTTACCAATACCACAACCAGTGAGCTGAGGGCAATGGGCAAAGTTTCTTTTAATACTGGAAAGCTTGGTCAAAGAGGATATATTATCAGGAGGTATCAAGTTTCAGGAATCCATAGGAAGCAGAAGAAATGGGAGAGGAGAAGATTTAGGATGAAGGGAAGTTTGTTAGCTATGGAAGAAGACACAGTAAAAGTACTGGGTAATTCTAAATGGAAACTTTAGGGTTGCAATGTTAAAAGGGATAGGAACAGGAATCAGGAGGTAGGCATGGGAAATGGAGATGAGGTGATGTTCTACAGAGTTTCAGAATCATTGAGATGTGAAGGGTATGACCAGGTGTGAGAATGTTCATAAATGAGTGAAGAGTGCCAAAGGAGGTTGGAAGCAAATGCTGTATGACATGAAAGCATATGGTCATATGATCAGATGAGAAATCCCACCTAATTCTTCCCTTTGTGTCATTTGTGCAGGAAAGAATACATACAGCAGAAGAAAAAGAGATTTCTTTCTCTATGAACTTTTCTCTTCTTTCAATGAGATAAAAATGAAGTAAGAAATGGAAGATCTGTGTTCAAAGTAAAGTTTGCTCCTCTTTGTATTGGAGTATCTTCACATTATCATTGGTAGATTAGGGTGGAATTTGGAGATAGAAGTTAGGAAGATATTAAAAACCTCTGATCTCTTTGTTGCCTTTTCTGAGGGAATGTCCTATAGCCAGCAAGAGGTGTCATTTGTATTTGTAAATATTTTCCCCTTGACATTATAGGTCTTTTGTTTTTGTGAGCAAATTTTGTTATTTTACCTAGTTCTAAGAAATTCTACTCTTAGTAATTTGATTGGTAGAACATGATATGTATAAATTAATTTAGAAAGAATAATTATTTATATTATATTGTCACCAACAGCCATGATATATTATATCTCTCAATTATTTTTTCTTTTTCAAAATAATATTTTTAGTCTAACTTATATATCTTACTTGATTTATTGAGTTAATTCCTAGATAATTTTTTGTTATTGTCTTAAAGAGAATTGTTATTGCTTCTTCCAAGTAGTTGTTAGTTCACTATAGCACTGATTATATTTTTAATAGATATAATTTGTATCCTGTTACTTTGGGAAGTTAGAAAAAAATTTCAATTAGTTTTTTTGCTGATTGTCTGGATTTTTTAGGTACACTAATATTCCATCTATGAATCAGGATTATGTTGTCTTTCCTATCAGTTATTTTTTTGTCATGCTGCTATAGGTAGCATTTTCATCACAAATGTTTAAAAACCTTCTATTTCATTGAAAGACCACCTTTTCCTCCTAAGTATTATACTCAGTTTTGCTGGGTAGGTGATTCTTGGTTGTAATTCTTCCTCATATTCCAAGCCCTCTTGATCCTTTAATGTAGATTCTGCTAAACATTGTATTATCCTGACTGTGGCTCCACTCTGCTTGAATTGTTTCTTTCTGGATACTTGCAATATTTTTTTCCTTGAGCTTGGAGTTCCAGAATTTGGCTATAATATTCCTAGGAATTTTCCTTTGGATTTCTTTCAGGAATGGGTTGGTGAATTCTTTTAATTTCTATTTTACCCTCTAGTTCTATAATACCAGGATAGTTTTCCTTGACAATTTCTTGAAAGATGAGATTCAGTCTCTTTTTTATCACAACTTTCAGGTAGTCCAATAATTTTAAAATTATCTCTCCTGGATCTATTTTCCAGGTCAGTTGCTTTTCCAATGAGATATTTCATAATTTTCTTTTTTTTCCCATTTTTTTGGCTTTGTTTTGTTGTATCTTGATTTCTCATAGTCATTTGTTCCATTTGTTCCATTCTATTTGTAAGGAATTGTTTTCCTCAGTGAGCTTTAGTACCTTCTTTCCCAATTGGGAAAATTGACATTTTAAGGCATTTTCCTCATTAGCTTTTTGTCTTTTCTTTTGCACCATTCTCATTTCTCTTCCTAATTTTTCCTCTCTTCCTCTTACTTTCTCTCTTACTTTCTCCCTTTTGAGCTCTTCCATGCCCTCAGTCCAATTCTTATTTTTCTTGGAGGCTTTGGATGCAGGAGCTTTGATTTTGTTATTATCTTCTGAGTGTGTGTTTTGATCTTCCTTGTTACCATAACTTTCAGTGGTCAGATACTTAATTTGCTTTATGCTTATTTTTTCTAGCCTATTACTCTGCTTTTAACTCTTTGTTAAGGTAGGGCTCTGTTTCCAGGGTGGAGGGTGCACTGTCCCAAGCTTCAGGGTTTTTGTGCAGCAGTTTTCAGACATGCTTCTAGGAATCTGACTACAAGCACTCTTTTCTGCACTGGAGCTGTTAGAAGTGTCCCTGCCCCACAATTGCTGTAAGATCTAGTGTGTTAAATCAGCAGAGTTCTGCTTTGCTGATGCTTGGGCTCTGGAACTGGGCCTATGTTGGGCTAGCATGAACTGCATTGGAATTGCATTTGGACTGTGGCCATAGACCCTTTTCACTGACCTTCCAAGACAAGAGTCCAGAAACCCCTTCTGATGATTCAGAGATCCCACCTCACTGATGCTAGGATCTAGCCAAGGCTGGGGCCAAAGCTGGGGCTGAGGTGGGACTGGATTGGGGCTGAGGCGGGTCGTTGGGGCTAGGGCCAGACTGGGTCTGGGGCCAGGGCTGCACTGGTGCAGCCTGTGCTGGAATTATACACTAGCTCACTCCAGTTCCACAGACTTTTCTGCTGACCTTCCAAGTCCTCTTTGGTGTTTCTGAGCTGAGAGGTCTGGAAGCACTGATTGAGAGGTCTGGCTGGGGCAAGATCTGCGTCCAGGGCTGGAACTGGGGCTAGATCCAGGGCTACCCAAAGATGGCTTGTACCAGGACAGCACATTGGACTCCTACCCTGTTGTCACAGACCTTTCCTGCTGAGCTTCTAAATTCTTTTCCACTGAAAAAAAATGTTCTTTTGGGCTGTTCTGATGTCCTAATTTTGCTTAGAGTCATTATTTAAAGGAATTTGGAGCAGTTTGGAGGAGAGTTTGGGCAAGTTCCTACCTTTACTCCATCTTGATTCTTCCTCTTATAGCTAGTATTTTAAGAACTCTTTCAAATAATAATGGGATGAAAGACATAACTTACCTACTCTAATTGGAACTAAGGAAAATGTTAGGATTTTTCCATTAAATACGGTTCCAGTTCTTGATTTTAAATATGTGTTTTTGTGGTAGGCAGATGCACATTAATAGGGTAATGGCTAAACAAATTGTGGTACATCTACATAATTAAATATTACTTTGACATAAAAATTACAAATATGAAAATTTTTTTTAATTTTTGTTTTATTTGCATAACATATGTGTGGTTAATTCTTCAACAATAACCCTTACATAGCTTTCCGTTACAAATTTTTCCCCCCAACTCCCCACCCCTCCCCTAGATGGCAGGATATCCACTAAATGTTAATTATGTTAAAATATTGGCAAATCGAATATATGTATACATATTTCCAAACTTATCATTGGTGTGCAAGAAAAATCTTATCTACACAAACGATATTACAGATAAAGGAAAAACAATGTAAGCAAACATCAATCAAGGAGTATGAGAATGTTATGTTGTGGTCCACATTTTGCATCCCTCTCTCTGGGTGTATATGGCTTTCTTCAGTGAACAATTGGAGGTGGTTTGAAACATTTCATTGTTGAAGAGAGCCATGTCCATCAGAATTGATCGTCATATAGTACTGTTGTTGCCATGTATAATGATCTCCTGGTTCTGCTCATTTCACTCAGCATCAGTTCATGTAAGTCTCTCCAGGCCTCTCTGAAATCATCTTGCTGGTCATTTCTTACAGAACAATAATATTCCATAATATTCATATACCATAATTTATTCAGCCATTCTCCAATTGAAGGGCATCTATTCAATTTCCAGTTTCTAGCCACTACAAAAAGGGCTGCCACAAACATTCTTGCACATGTGGGGCCTTTTCCTTCCTTTATGATTTCTTTGGGATATAAGCCCAATAGAAATGCTGCTGGGTCAAAGGGTATGCACAGTTTGATAACTTTTTGAGCATAGCTCCAAATTGTTCTCCAGAATGGCTGTATCCGTTCACAGCTCCACCAACAATGCATCA